>BDJD01000770.1:5517-26317 GCA_002564525.1 Rosa multiflora | reverse complement strand
TCACCAAGCATAAGTAACACCCTCTTTGGGACACCCACAAGCCATGGTGAGGCCCAACCGCTACTTGCATCTTGTAGCCCTACGTTCAAGCTACGCTACGGTATCCGGAAGTCGCAAATCCGTCGCCGGGAAGCCACCTTTCGGGCCTTGCCAAGTTGCCTCCACACTAGGCATTTCTATACTAGAATAGTTGTTACTTGTCCCACATCGAAAACCATGTAAAGGAGATGGTTTCCTTCTCCTATAAAAGGAACTCTCCTCCCACTTAAACACCATTCATTCCATCTCAACTCCATTACACACTTTGTAATCATGTTAGGCCGCAAGGCTCGACATACACTAGTATAAGCATTCAAGTGGACGTAGTCTCCCGCTAAGGCGGGAGGTGAACCACTATACTTCGCTTGTGTCACTCCCTCTCTTTCTCTATCTCTCTAGATCCCGCTCAATCTCTAACGTTAACAGCAGGAAATGTGTAAAAGATGAATCTACTTAACTCAATTTTAAAATGAAAGCATAAAGATGAAACAAAACAGATGGCATAGTAGCTCCTGACATCGAAAACCATGTAAAGGAAGAGCATTCCTTCACCTATAAAAGGAATGCCTCCTCCCACTTAAACACCATTCATTCCAATCCAACTCCATTACACACTTTGTAATGCACTTGGGCCGCAAGGCTCAACACACTAGTACAACATTCAAGTGGATGTAGTTTCCCGCCAAGGCGGGAAGCGAACCACTATACATCTCGTGTCACTCTCTCTCTCTCCCTCTCTTTTACTTATCGTTAATTAGATCCCCACGGATCAAAGCATTAACATTGGCGCCGTCTGTGGGAAGCCAACACAATGGCTTCATCACGTACCATGAACTTCGGTAAACATCAAGTTAGAGCTTGGTCAACGCCCGGCGGGGTCGGTCAACGCCGAACAAGGCTTGGTCAACGCTGACCAAGGTTAGTCAACGCCAGCCACCAAAAAAAAAAAAATCTCGGTGCCAATTTTCTCTGGACACCCAGAGAATTACTTTGGCCACCCTCCTTCTCGTACCATGAACTTCGGTAAACATCAAGTTAGAGCTTGGTCAACGCCCGGCGGAGTCGGTCAACGCCGAACAAGGCTTGGTCAACTTTTGGTCAACGCTGACCAAGGTTAGTCAACGCCAGCCACCAAAAAAAAAAAAATCTCGGTGCCAATTTTCTCTGGACACCCAGAGAATTACTTTGGCCACCCTCCTTCTTCGCTGCATCAAACCGCCAGCAGCAGCTCCGCCCAACTCGCCCAGTTCGAACTTCTCTACGCTCCTCCGCCGGCGCTACCACTCGCAGTTCACCGCTGGAGATAGCTGTTGCTCTGCCTCAGCAAGCGCCGAACAGGCCCAGCGCTGGCATGTACACGACCAGACAAGGCCGCTCGAACAGGGCAGGCCACACTCCTCCGCCCAACCCATGGTCAACGCTGGAAGGGTATGGTCAACGCTGCACTTTAAAAAATTCTGGGCGCCAGCTTTCTCTGGACACCCAGCCATCTTCTCTGGCCACCCATGGGTTTCTTTGCTGCTCTGCTGGTCCTCTCTGATCCGCTGGCCAACCTCCGCCACACTAGCATTGATCAGATCCTCCGCTGAGATTTGAACCGCCGACCACCAACTCTTCACCCCTCCGCCGTCCAAGGACTCCGCTAGACGGTACGAGTCTCCGCCGAACTTCCCTCCTCCGCTAGACTCCACCAGTCCGGTGCCACATCACCACTGCCAACAGCAGCGATGGGCCCCGCTAGCAGTCATCCGCCCAACTCTCAACTCTTCCGCTCAGCTACACCAGCTGCCACCGCTAGCTATCCTCCGCCGAGCTCAAAGTCACAGCCATCTCCGCTGAGCTCTGGGTCTGCGTCGAACCCCGAGTCCACTGCTCCGCTATACTCCGCCAAGCGTCCCCACTGAATTAATCATTCAGAACTAACCAGGCAACTCCGCTAGGAGACACCGGCGGCACAACCTCCGCCAGCCGCAAAACCGAAGGCCACAACTGCTAGCGTCGAGCACCTCTGCTCCATTCAGGTCCGAGTCTCCGCCCACCTCCGAAGCTCACCACCGCCGACAAAAGCAACCACCGCTGGCACTGAGCGAGTAGGCCATCCTCCGCCGGCGACGACGCTAACCAGCGTAAAGTGATCAATCCCATCTCCAATCATCAATCACAGCTCGTTGCCCCGGCCAAACTAAGTCAGCAACACTTTTTCCGCTCATCTCCGTCAGCGGGAAAACCAGGCTCCGCTCCGCCAAGCACCTCCGCTGAACTTTCTCTGCCGCTGGGTTCTCTCCTCCGCTGAGTCCTCTCCTCCGCTGGGCATCAGCGCCGCAATTCACCGCTGAGTTTCTCCTCCGCTGCGTCAGCTCTTTGACGTTTGGAGCTTGACGCTTGACGACCAGAGGACCTCATCAACTCGTCGAAACTTGACGCTGGACTTTCGTCAGTTCACCAGCTCTCAGTCGACGCCCCAACCAACCAGATAAGCTTATTTCTTTTAATCAATATCCTTGATTGATTATAATATCTACACACTGCACTATTCTCTCGCTTGTCCTTACATGCCTATAATTACACGGCAGTTACAAGCCCACGATAGCATGCAACTATAGAGACGTGTGCGTGTTTTCGTTGTGATCAATTAAGCATGGTCATGCGTGCAGATTGCCATACTTTCACCTTATGCTTGTGTCGGCCACATGCAAAGCTTGTTAATTGGATATTCATAATTATGCTACATGTGTCTATGTAATATGCGACGCACTCGCACTAATTATGCTTGATATACGGCACAAAGCTACGCTTTGGTATCAACCCGCAAGACCACCCTCCTTGACTGGGGACTTCGGGGACTTCGGGGACTTGCACATACAGCCCAGCATAATTAGCAACGGCCACGCTCATGCCCCAGGGCATCACCATCGAGCTACCCGTTAGTGCCTCAGCGGCACCGCCAGACTTTCGCGCTCATGCCTTCGCGGCACCCACGAGCTTCCGCTCATGCCTTCCCGGCACCCCGAGCTTCCGCTCATGCCTTCACCGGCACCCCCGAGCTTCCCGCTCATGCCTTCCCGGCACCCCCGAGCTTCAGCTCATGGCTTCCCGGCAAACCTCGAGCTTCCCCTCATGCCTTCCCGGCAACCCCGAGCTTCCCGCTCATGCCTTCCCGGCAACCCTAGAGCTTCCCGCTCATGCTTTCCCGGCACCCCGAGCTTCCGCTCATGCCTTCACCGGCACCCCCGAGCTTCCCGCTCATGCCTTCCCGGCACCCCCGAGCTTCAGCTCATGGCTTCCCGGCAAACCTCGAGCTTCCCCTCATGCCTTCCCGGCAACCCCGAGCTTCCCGCTCATGCCTTCCCGGCAACCCTAGAGCTTCCCGCTCATGCTTTCCCGGCACCCCGAGCTTCCGCTCATGCCTTCACCGGCCCCCCCGAGCTTCCCGCTCATGCCTTCCCGGCACCCCCGAGCTTCAGCTCATGGCTTCCCGGCAAACCTCGAGCTTCCCCTCATGCCTTCCCGGCAACCCCGAGCTTCCCGCTCATGCCTTCCCGGCAACCCTAGAGCTTCCCGCTCATGCTTTCCCGGCACCCCGAGCTTCCGCTCATGCCTTCCCGGCACCCCGAGCTTCCGCTCATGCCTTCACCGGCACCCCGAGCTTCCGCTCATGCCTTCCCGGCAACCCCCGAGCTTCCGCTCATGCCTTCCCGGCAACCCACGAGCTTCCGCTCATGCCTTCCAGGCAATCCCGAGTTTCCCGCTCATGAGCTTTCCGCTCATGCCTTCCAGACAATCAATCAAGAATACTTTCAATTGATTGTTTAATACATGTAATGTCTTGTATATTATAGAGTTAATTAGATTAAAGTCCAAAAATTAGACTCCATATTGGTTGTAGTCCGTATCAATTTTTCTTATTAATTGCGATGCAATGACTCAGCTACCATTCAAATTTATTTCATTTTTCATCGTGCTGACTTAATTGTTATTAATTTTTCTTTTAATAAGAAAAGACTATAACAAGAAATTAGATATGATCATTTCTAAGGCACTTATTACTTTCATGTGAGTCGTTTCGGTCCACTAACTCTACCCATAGTTACGAACTATATTTGACTCGGCCCATTTAGGATGAACCCGCCCCTTTACATGTTACAAGGCAGAAAGGCGGAGACCATTATCAATAACCCAATATCCATTGCAATAGAGCCAGATCCACATTTAAGGCTTTAGCCCAATGCCAACGCTTTATCTTCAGTTGTCGTTTGAGTTTAGAGCTTCGCCACATGCGACGGCCAGAACAATGTCGTTTCAGCTGGTGAGGCAATGCCAATATTATTCAAGTCTCCAAAACCACCAACAGATGGAGAGAAATGGCAGCGGCATCGTTTAGGTGGATACTGCAATTGCACAAGGACGTCCCAAAAGCCGCTCGGTTCTACTCCGAAGGCTTGGATTTCACCGTCAATGTTTGCACTCTCCGCTGGGCCGAGCTTCAGTCCGGCCCACTCAAACTTACCCTCATGCAATCCCCCAAGTAATTCCCTCATTCTCTTCTCTCCAAGACTCGCTCTCAATGCACATCATATGTTCGACGAAATGTCTGTGAGAGCTCTTCACACACCACACCCTACTACATTTTGTCTCTGTGTTTTGTATTTTGAGGAAAAACTCATGATTTGAATAGACCCATGTTCCAGTTTCTGAATCAGATTAATGGTTGGAGTCGATTCGAAACTCGACGTCTCATAGTTGTTGGTGTTTGATCTGTTAACATGGTGGCATTGTTTTTGCTTGTGTACATTGGCCTCTATTTGACTATTGTTTTTTATTTAAACTATATGGGGTTTGCCTATGACTTAAACTGGCAGCTGCTAATCAAGCCTCACAGTGACCATGCCATGCAGAAGGGCTACTCTTCCCTTGTATCTTTCACAGTGTCGGACATTAACCAAACAGTGACGAAGCTAATGGCATTAGGAGCTGAGCTAGATGGTCCTATCAAATACGAAATCCATGGGAAGGTGATGACTGCTACATTTCTAAGGACACCTCGTTCACGCATTTTAGTGGCGAATGAAGCAATCTAACATTGTGACCATGTTTTCAGGTTGCTGCCCTGCGATGTATTGATGGGCACATGTTAGGCCTCTATGAACCAGCGTAGGGCTCCAGAAGCAAAGCTCTTCGATAATGTGAGTAGCTGAAGTAGGCTTCTTGTAGATTTTATTATGAAAACTTTTGAATTGATTGAGGAGATGCTATGCGAAATTTCTCCTTTCTGTGTATTACGTTCAGTAACTCTTTGTGGATAAGTTCAATAACTCATACTGATCAAATAAAAAGCCAAAAATATACTCTGTGTGGATACGTTAAATAACTCATAGTGATCTAATCAAAGGCCAAAATTATACTCCTTTTGAAGTTATCGAGTGAATTTTCAAGGTTGAGAGATGTTTCAATTGTGTTATATGGGCAATTATAACTCATTGTCCAACAAAATTGCATTTTGAACCCATCTTCAAATTGCACATGAGTTTTTCGGTAATTTTCACCTTTTTTTAATCAATAAATTTTTCCTTTTTGAGCCAAAACCCTTTGTTGTAGCACCATACAATCCTTTAAAGTATCAACTGTATCATAAATAAGATATATTATGCTATTTCTGATGATCGAATTCAATATTTTCGACTCGTAATGCGTGTTATTTCACAATTCAGATTGTCACGTGCGAGGTATCGAATGGATTTCCGAAGGCTGAGATATGTTTAAATTGTCTTATATGGCATCAATAACTCATATTCCAACAAATTGCATTTTTGACCCCGACTTCAAATTTGGCTATATTTGAGATAGTGTTCACATGTGTTTTTCAGCACATTTCACTTTTTTTAAATCAACAAACATTTTTGTTTATGAGGGGTTATAAAGACCCTGTAACATTGTAAGAACCTTTAGAATATCATAAATTTTGATCATATATATTGAATAGAATTTAACAATCCAATTATTATTTTTTGAGGCATGTAGAGGATTTCCTACGACTGAGGCATTTTTTCAGTCGTCTCATACGAACCTTGAAAGTTCATTATTCCACAAAATTGCTTTTTGACTCCCTCTTCAGTTTGGCCAAAACCTCTTGCCAAGTTGCCATAGCACACGAGTTTTTGGAAAATATCACTAGTTTAATCAATTATTATACATCCAAAACTGAGATTTCAGATCGTCGTAGAGAGACCAAGATCAATTGGAAGCTGGCGGCGGAGAGAGAAACTCGAACAGAGAATCTCCGATCAAATCGAATCAAGCTTTCTGATCAAAAGAGAGAGAAAATTAGATATCTAAAATTTTGAATGAAAAGTTATAAACGGGGTATTGCCTTTAAGGGCATACTTGGAATCAAAAAAATTAAAAATTGACATTTTTTAACATCACCTCATTATTTATAAGGACTATATTAATATTACTAACAATTTGTTATGGACCTTTTTATCAAGTGGGAAACTAGGTGATTTTTTTATCATTTCATACTCTAATATGACCTTTTGCATCATTTCCCTATTTTGAAATTGCCTATAGCCAATTTTCTTGCCCTACAGACCATCACACACCAAAGAAATTTTGTTGCTAGGGTCATTATTTTGTTAATTTTGAACAAATTTTAAAGAAAAAACCACCGAAAGAATTACAGATGACATTAAAAAAAAATACAATAATTTTGCTCATACATTTTTATTTCCCAATGAGAAAAAAAAAATTGCACGCAGTAAGATTATAGCAAGCAAATTATTATTATTATTTTTTATCAAAATAAATGAATACAAGTTTGAGTGTATAAATTGTCATAAAATAAACGAAGGCCAAAGTACTGTTCATAGTTGGGTAAATTTTTGAACTTTCGATTTTGCCATTCGACAATTTGAATAATGTCCAACAAATCATTTGGCTTTTTTATTATTAATTTTATTTTTATTTTTATTTTTATTTTTTAAAAAAAAAGGTTTTACTTTTGGTATCTTTTTTAAAATTTTCAAAGGAACAACGATAAAAGAGGTCATTTTAAAGTACCTAATGATAATTCAGATATCACAAATGTCCCCATGATAATTAAGGTCACCTAATAACTACCTACCACTAGAGTTAAACTTAATTACAAAAACTGCCACTGGCAGTTCTCACTCCCTCCCTCCCTCCCTCCCGTTAACTAAGCCCGTCTGAAACCTTATCCGAATATCCCTCTCTCTGGTAGCGTGTCGATTTCTTGGACTTGCTTCGGAGTTCCACGCGCCATCTTCGTCAACTGAGAGCCCATCGTCATCGACGAGGTCCGCACCGGAACTTCGCCCCGAGCAGCTCATTTCCGGCAAGGAGGACGCCGCTAACAACTTCGCTCATGGCCATACACCACCGGCAAAGAGATCGTCGATCTCTGCTTGGATCGGATCCGGAAGCTCACCGACAACTGCACTGGGCTTCAATGTCGTCGGTGGTGATACCGGGTCGGGTCTCGGGTCGCTTCTGCTGGAGGCTGGAGCGTCTTTCTGTGAACTATGGGAAAACGTCCGAGCTCGGATTCGCTGTGTATCGTTCTCCTCAGGTTTCTACGTCTGTTGTAGAGCCCTGTAACAGTGTCCTCTCCACTCATTCTCTGCTTGAGCACACCGATGCGTCTGTTTTGCTCAATAATGAGGACATCTACGACATCTGCCGTTGATCTCTGGACATTGAGCGTCCCACTTACACCAATCTCAATCGCCTCATCTCTCAGGTACTTTATCGAACACTTGTTATGCATAACTGATACTGATGTAATTTGAATATTGTGAGTTATTAAATGATGGATTTGAATCTGGTTATTGAGGTATAGTGATCTACCAATTATGAAGCCACAGTTTAACATGAATTCAATTAATGATGTTAGTGAGGTATAGTGATCTGCCAATTATGAAGCCACGATTAGTTTGTGTGGTTTAGAATTTAGTTTCAGCTGTGAATTACTGTGGTTAGTTTTGATAGAGCGGTATGCATTTTGAATGTGCAAAATGTTAACCAAGGAGGTAAAGGATGTTAACTTATCTGTGGTTGGTTGCTACTTGTTATGCAAATGAAGAGGAGGATGAATTCGGCAACGCGAAGCTGAAAGTGACATGACAGCAGGCAGGGGAGGAATTAACCATGCATGTCCCTCGCAAGCGAGCTCAGGTCTATGACCACGACGACTCTCTTACTGAGATCGACCCTGAGCTCCGCTACAGCTTCCACTGTAACTATCAGGTACTTCCTCTTTTAACTTTACCCCTCAATTTCTTTGGAATTACCAATTCAATGTATCTAGGCTTGCCTGTTTTGCTCGTTATAGAATACAAGAGTTGTAGTTGTAGAGGAAAAATGAAAATTCTCTCAGAGTTGTAATCAAATTTCACATGTTTGGTCCTTTGGTGGAACTTCCACCAAATTGGAAGGGTTAATTTCAGACCACAAGGCTGCTGGTGGATTATGCAGAAACAAGTGAATATCAGTGAAGATTTTACGCCAAAAATTGATTCTCTGCTTCACAGGAAGACTTGGCTATAATTGGCTAATTTTTACTACTCCAAGGGACCAGGTTAGGACCAAGAGACATTCAATGTCCACTAGTAGAATGTCTGTCTATATGGCCCTGTCTAGAATGAGATATCCTTTAGTGAACCCCATCCCATTTTACTGTGCCTTTGATATACTTGAGATATCTTTTTACTCTAGTCATGTTAGAGGCTTAGGAGGGTGCATAAATTGACAGCAATGATCTTTATGTTGCTGCAGGAATAGATAAAATTACATCTGAGGGATATGTGTTTTTATTATACACTGCTTTCATGTGTTTGTTTGTCAATTATTTTACAGAGATGGTATTGGATTGTCCGAGAACTGTATGCAATTTATAAATTTTATGTTACAGTGGGGTTTATACAGACGTATCTTGGTATTAGGCATCTCTCTAGACTTGGTGAATGATATTTTCTGGGAATGAGAGTAATTATTTTACAATGGTACTAACATATCTTCGAGTCACAAACTTTATATCTTCAAGTTGTAACTTGCACCAAGCTTATAGTTTCATTTCTTGACGGTCTACATGTATAGATTTTCTACATCAGTTGATATACTGATATAAGTGTTGGCTTATATCATTTGAAATAGATATAATAAGTTGAACAACTTTTGTAAATTTGCTGGATTGTTTTGAGTAGAGAGAGTTGGATTATGTTTCTAAAAATTAGCAATCATCATTTTATCAGACTGTAAGTAGTAAAGTATAACCAGATCAAATTCTAAATTTCCTAGTATTCAAATTCATGTTGTTTGTATATATTAAGCCAACACTTAAATACTTGGCCATTATAAACATGCTGTTTCTCCCATCGTTTTTTTGATATATTTGAACATCCACTGTGTAGCTCCATGTAAAAATAAGAATGACCAAGGAGGAGAGGCTGGCATTAGTGAAAGCAGGGAGGGAGGAAAGAGGGAAGTACATGGCTAGAGCTGCTGTAAAACAGAAGAAGGTATATTTTACTGCAATTCTTTGAAGTTATCATGTTTTAGAGTTCTACAAGCATTGTCATGGCTTTGAACTTTGCCATTTGTGAGTTACTCTATAACCCTCTTCCTGGATCCTACTACGGCTATGCACCCATTAATAAGTGAATAACCACTAGGGCTCCCATAAGGATGTGAGCTTGATTTTCTTTCAACATGTTGATCAATTTTGCAGGAGGGAGGCTCGAGCAATAAGCAGAGGCAACAAAAGTATGCCACTTGCTGCAAAAAGGGCAAAGGCAGCTAAATCACGAGTGGCAAAATGCAAAAACCAGTAGCTTTCTGGCAAAAATTTCCAAGGGAAGAAAGCATGGAAATGATCCAGAACCATTTGATTAATAAAGACTGGTTTCTTTTCCAAATTGACAATCCTGAACACTCTTGTCCAGAACCATTTGATTAATATATACTTCCTTCCATTATAATCTCTCTTTTCTCTGCATTTTCACCACCACCGCCCTTTCACAACCAACCAGTGCTCCGCCGTACTCTCAAGAACCCATCGACGCCGCCAGCCGATCTCTCCTCCTCCTCCTTCAATCTCCCCAACCCCACCACTGGCTTCAATCCCACCCAAGACTCCTCTCGTCCCTGCCCTCTTCGTCATCGGAGACTCCTACAGCACCAACAATTTCCTCGGGACATTGGCACGCACCGACAGCCTCCCCTACGGCTGCGATTTCGACACGCACGAGCCCACTGGGCGGTTCTGCAATGGCAGAATCCCAATCAATTATATTGGTAATTTCGCTTCTTTAGAACACCCTTTTCTTGATTAGAATAAAATCTATGGTCTTTTTGTCATCTGGGTTCTTGAGAAGCAATCGCAGCTGTTTTGATTGGTTTCATGGTTGAAATTATTGTGTTCTATGGAAAATAGACTATAGATCTCTGATTTCATTAATTATGCGGTGAAAAAAGTTGTGTGATTTCAGTTAGGGTTGTATATTTGATGCCTGCATTCACGCTTTAATTTTCATTCCTTTCAAATGATGGAAGGTTTGGTGTTGAAATTGGTAGGTCAGAAGAGAAATCCAGAATCAGTTTGCTTAGCAAAGAATTCAGATACTGAAGTTTTCTGAAATTATTACTCACTGTTAAATTTCCACATTATAGTGGCATTGGTCAGCAACTGAGTCTTGGCATCAAAACTGTTTGGAAGTTCCTCTTTTTAAGTTAAACTGATTGTCAATTTTATAAGTATGTATGATCTTCATCTGTTGCCATTGGCATGTGGAAGCGCCACGTTGTGCAATTGTTTGCAGGATTATCTGTGTGATCTGAGTCTTTTGTCTTTCGACTGCAGATATTAAAGATTTTGGAACATGGAAGTATCAGAGGTCTTAGTATCTTGTCTTTTGAGCTTGAACTAGTTGGTTACACGATTGCTTTGGCATATTGTCTTCATGGAGGGCTTCCCTTCTCAGCTTATGGGGAACTGGCCTTTCTTTTGATCCAAGGTATGCCAAAGGCTTCTTATAATTTTCTTCTCAGCTCTAACATGTCTCCGGGAAATGCTTCTTAGATGTAAGGGTGAATTGCTTTTTCCATACTCAACCAGATTAAATATTTCAGACTCGCTTGACCCGTTCTAAAAGTTTTAGTCCATATAGTAGTGGTTGAATAGATCGTAGTTTTCAAACAAGGAGCCTCAGAACCTTGTTTATCATTTGTTGGCCTTATTGGACTAGGTGTTGTTGCATGCAATTCTGTAGCATTAGGATGAGCGGTTATGGCAATCCCAAAGGATCTAACACTGTTACCTTTTTTGCTTGTTTTTTTTTACAGCTCTAATATTAGTTGCCATTATGTACTATTACTCCCAACCTGTGAGCATCAAAAGATGGATGACGGCATTACTGTATCCTTCTCTCTTAAGGAAGAGAAGAATAAGATTTTTATTTTTTTTAATGTGGAAATTAATTGAAATGTCGAATTTACCCCTTTCTCTGGGCCCACAGCTGAGTTTGTAGCTGTCACGTCAGCATTTAACGTCCAAATTGGATGTCTCCGAAAAAATTGGGCACGGCTGATTAAAATTGAAAGCACAGGGGTGTTGCTGATCAAATTAAAAGGGCAGGGACTGACATGATGTTACCCCCAAACCTCAGGGTACTAAACTGAAATTTGTCCTTATAAATATTACCCAACTACTTTCATTATTACTAGAAAATAATTAAACTCAATGAGCTACCCAAGTCATTGGCTATGTCATTGGCCATGTCACAGTCATTGGCTATGTCATTGGTCATGTCACAGTCATGAACATGTCACTGTCAGTCGTTGTCCAAGTCACTGGCAAAGTCACTACCCATGTCAATGACAACGTCAGTGACATGATCAGTTACATGTTCAATTACTTAGTCAGTTACTTAGTTAGTGACATGTGATTAACAGTGACATGTAATGTGACATGGTCAGTTACTTAGTTAGTGACATGTGATTAACAGTGACTTGGCTATCAACTTGTGACTTGGCTACTGACAGTTACTTGGTCAGTGACACGGTCAATTACTTAGTAGTGACATGTGATTAACAGTGACATGTAATGTGACATGGTCAGTTACTTAGTTAGTGACATGTGATTAACAGTGACTTCTCTATTAACTTGTGACTTGGCTACTGACAGTTACTTGGTCAGTGACACGGTCAATTACTTAGTTAGTAACATGTGATTAACAGTGACTTGGCTATCAACTTGTGACTTGGCTACTGACAGTTACTTGGTTAGTGACATAGTCAGTTACTTAGTTAGTGACATGTGATTAACAGTGACTTGGCTATTAACTTAGGACTCATCATATAATTAGCCACTGCAAAAGCATGAATTCCATAAAATGATCAGTAACTAAATTTTACAGATGTTAAAATGAAAGCTCATCTACTCATCAGATATCAAGTTGCTAAGAACTCCGGGAAAAAAAAAATGTCATTTTAACCAAAAATAGCTTAAAAGAGACCAAACGAAAAAGGCACCGAGGGCTTTTCCACATGTATCAGTACCCAATCTCGTTTGTCTAGTTACACCCCATTCACGACATAGAAAATGTCTGCTGAAGATGAATTTGTAATAATCTGATAGTACTTGTAGCCTTACTTCTTATTTTTCTAATCGAACTAATTTGATAGGCAAGTATTTGATATTGAGGAAAAAATAAAAATGAGAAATGAATTCGGCATAGACCAAGTTACTGGTCATGTCCAATGTTAATTACAAGTTAGCGGCTAGGTCATTGTCAATCACATGTCACATGATAATGACTTAGCTACAGCTCTGGCCTTGGATCAATGACTTGTGATTGACAGTGACTTGGTCAATGACATGTGTATAACTTTACAAACTGTAACCTGACCAGTAACTTGGCCAATGACATAACCAGTGCCTTGAGGTTAATAGTGATCTGGCCAATAACCTTACAAACTAAAGACCTGGCCAGTGACATGGATATAACAGTGACATTGTCAGCGACTTGAGATTAACAGTTACTTGGTCAGAGATTGATAGTGACTTGGTCAGTGACATGCAATATAACCTGCTAGTGACATGAATATAACAGTGACTTTACAAAAAAGTGTACAATCACCAACAAAATTCTAGTGATTTCTCTTTATTCCATCTATGAAAATGCACTAGAGATACAAAAAAGTTGCTTGACTCTATCCTTGTCTTAAAATAGATATAACCACTTTATTTGAAAAACAATTAGATGGAAATACATTACATTTGCAAAGAAAATACATGACATAGTTTCTGAAACTCATTAACTAAATTGCTGGAGACAAAATTCAGGATATATGATTACAGTAAACCTATTCTATAATGTCTTAACTTCAACAAAGGAAATTACTGCGTCATGGAAGGCCAATTAAAAACCTATTAGGTGTAAAAGTATTAAGTAACCGACAACTTCAAAGAATCCGAGAGACCACTTCAATTCTTGTGAGCTGGTGAATGTGATCTGCTACGGCATTTTGTCGGATATGTATGCGACTATTATATAAACTTTCTTCCTTTGGGACAAACGGAGACTCAGAAAAAGTAGGGCCTGTAGACCAAAAGATTGGGTGCTTACTAATAACCCGAGTGAAACTGCAAATGTGACTAGACAAGTCGCAAGCCTTTTGGTAGGAAATGCCCCCAATGTCATCATATGCAACAAGGTAAAATCACAAGTTCATATCATCATAAATTCCCTGTAAACATAGACAATTGACAAGGATTAAATTGAGTCACACTTGATATCTCTTCTAAATCCACCATCGGGTAATAAGAAATCAAGAAAAGGCAGCAAGAATACAACAAAATCAATCAGTTAACCCTAGAGCTGCTATCTCAAAGTTAGCCGATTATGTTCCTAAATATGATTGATCCAACAATGCCCATTAGTTTGAAAATTCTACTAAACCAATTCAAAGAATGATAAGCATCAACAATAATTCTTCCAAGCACTAAAAAACAACGGCTTCATGTAGACAGACTTCCCTCATAACAAAAAACATAATTTTCAATTGAGCCACACTTCAAAACACTTTTAGGCCTGGCATGTATGTTCTAGTACCTAGTTTTGACAACGCCTAATATATGCTAAAGATGTGAAACAATCCATAATTTTGACAAGCCTATAAAGGAAAGAGATACTGCAACGTACTAATAAACCCCCTTGCATATAATTATCAAGAAAAGAAGTTGAACAATATATCAGCATCTCACACCAGACTTGAACCACCACAAACACATCATGTTAGGTTTGAAAATGAGCTAAATAAATGACATAGCTGGCAGCATCAAATACGACCTTTCCATTCCCTCTATGGTTACACAGTTTTGAAGCCACAATCTCAGAAAGTAACTAGCTTGGAGATTATGAGGCACAACATGCCAATACAAAGAAATTTGTTGATGAATTATAACAAAAATCCCATCCACAAGGGAAGCAAGACCATGCAATTTTCATGCGTTACAGCTAAGATTCAATCATCTTAACACATATAACAGGGAAATCAATCATCCTAAGATTCAATTAAACAATAATTAAATGAATTAATCTAATGACTCAATTAAGTAGCTAACGAATTCAAATTTCTGATCCAAAACACAACAATTCAGGATCGCGAAACCAGATCAAACAAGTTGAATCAAAATGGAGAGAGAAGTGAGCTTACCTTGATGTCATCGTCGACGGAGGAGATCTCCTTGGTGGCCTTCTGGCTGAACCAGTAGGACCTCGCCTTGTTCATAATCTGATCCCTGCAATTTCAATCCTTCCATTCTCACCAAGGGCGACGTGTTTCGGCTTGATCACGGCGGAAGACGAAGAAGAAGAAAAAGTGACGTGATCAAGGCGAAGAGCGATGGTGCCAGAGATTGAGAAAAAGAGAACAAAGCTCTGGATTGAAGATCCAAAACTGAGATTTCAGATCGTCGTAGAGAGACCAAGATCAATTGGAAGCTGGCGGCGGAGAGAGAAACTCGAACAGAGAATCTCCGATCAAATCGAATCAAGCTTTCTGATCAAAAGAGAGAGAAAATTAGATATCTAAAATTTTGAATGAAAAGTTATAAACGGGGTATTGCCTTTAAGGGCATACTTGGAATCAAAAAAATTAAAAATTGACATTTTTTAACATCACCTCATTATTTATAAGGACTATATTAATATCACTAACAATTTGTTATGGACCTTTTTATCAAGTGGGAAACTAGGTGATTTTTTTATCATTTCATACTCTAATATGACCTTTTGCATCATTTCCCTATTTTGAAATTGCCTATAGCCAATTTTCTTGCCCTACAGACCATCACACACCAAAGAAATTTTGTTGCTAGGGTCATTATTTTGTTAATTTTGAACAAATTTTAAAGAAAAAACCACCGAAAGAATTACAGATGACATTAAAAAAAATACAATAATTTTGCTTATACATTTTTATTTCCCCATGAGAAAAAAAAATTGCACGCAGTAAGATTATAACAAGCAATTTTTTTTTTTTATCAAAATAAACGAATACAAGTTTGAGTGTATAAATTGTTATAAATTTATATCGAACACACTTAAACGATAAAAAAGACGGTTCGCACGTAAAAGCACAGTCCTTCAGCACGCGCGTTGCGCGTACGAGAAGGCTAGTTCATTTTAAGAGGATGAATATGTAGGTTCTTCCCAAATTCTTTGAGAAACCACAAATTACACCTAAATGACTAAATAGATCAACACTCTCAAAATTACTCGCTCACACTCTGAATAGTACAAAAACAAAAATCAAACTAATTGTTTTGTTCAATACATACCACACAACTATCATCATTCGAATCCCAAACAACAACACCCATATTCACACTCAATTGTACTAGAACAATTGTCACTCTTTTATTATTATTATTATTATTGTTGTTGTTGTTTTTTTACATAAGATGACTACCCTCACCCAAACTACCAACAGAAAATCTCAAATTACAAAAAGCTCTCAATCCAACAGAATAAACTACAATGCAGTTTCTATTACTTGAACTAACAAAAGGAACTGTTAATCGCCACTGCTTCTGACCTCAGGCTGAAGTCTCCGCTCGAGCAGGCAAGTCTGCAGACGTAAATAACAACACCTCAATCTGTACGTACGTACCGGCATGCAGCTCCTGGATTTACTCACTCCCCCACGAACAGAGATATGCACAATTTGTATCCAATCTACACAACATTAATTGTATATATTGCATTAATTACACATTCATTCATTCATCCCGATATAGCTCAGTCAATTAAAACACAAATGAGAATGCTGTACGTAGAGAGTAGAAATGCAATCGCATACCCGATCGATCAGATTTCTTTTCTACTGTTATTGAGTTGCTGCAAAAGACTCGAACCGGCATCTTTGACATCTATTTCCACTTCCTTTGGTGTGCTGAGGGATCCTACACAAAACTTCTTCATATGGCAGCATCCCTGGATTCTTATGTCTTTCACTAGTGGCCATTTGAACTTCTATTTGCCTTGAGAAAAACTTTCAAGATTTGGCAGATCATAATGTGTCTAAGTACATAGCTGATGGAACATGTTGTCATCCTCTGTTTCTTCACCCTCTGAACATGTTGGTAGATCGTAAACGTTCGAGATTTAGAATCGTTTGCCACACTACCTTTCATTCTAAACTCGCCTTCTTTCCAAAAATTAGATTCTTCAGAGTACACTTTTTTTCTCTTTTCTTTTCTTTCTTTTAGAATAGAAGGCACCATTCTCTCTCCTCCTCTGCAAGAAATCAAATTGGGTATGGAAGTTAGATAAAACTGAATTAACACTCTTTGAATCTTGGACATGAATAAGTGATGGCAACTTGGGTGTGAAATTTGGGCGGTGCCAAAAGCCTGGATTGTACTAGTTAGAAATCCGACGGGTGTTTTTATAGCAGTCCTGGGAGATTTATATGTTGAAATCCAAAATCGAAACTTTGAAATACTAATAATCAAAACTCAAAAAACCAAAGTTGCAAAAAATGCAGCAGAGCAATTGTCTAGCAAAGGAGTTTGTTGATGAGCCCTAAAATGCAAGTTAGGGTAAGTTGATTCAAGTCTAAAGCGGTGTTGATAAAAGTGAATCAAGTAAAAGAAGAAATTGGACACTGACATGGTATTGGTGTTGGTGCGGCAAGGCCTCTGGGGAATGAATTGGCATTTTGGGCATAAGCAACTACCATGATGGCCCATCCATGAGAGTTGAAGTAGTCCCTAAGCGCCATTTCATCGAACACCTGGTGGGCAATGTCTACACTCCGGTTGGTGAGTCGTGATTTTGAAGAAGGAGAAGCAGGCGTCCCTGTCTGCGCGGGAAGGCTGGAAATGGGCCAATCCTTATTGAACTAGTTAGATTTTAGAGGGCCCTAAACACAAACATTTAATAGATTACATAACATTACACATTCATTCATAGCCATATATATGCTCCGTCAATTAAAAACACAAACAATTAAGAGTAGAAATGCAATCGCATACCTGATCCATCATTTTTCTTTTCTACTGTTCTTCAGCTCCTGCAAAACATTCTCACCAACATCGCCGACGTTCAATCGCACTTCCCATGGTATGCTGACGGATCCGAAACAAAACTTCTTCATATTGCAGCATCCGCTGATTATTATAAATTTCACTAGCGGCCATTTGAAATTACATTTGCCTTGCGAAAAGCTTCTGAGATTGGGTAGATTTTGAAGATACAAATATGTTAGCTGAGGGAAGATGTTGTCATCCTCTGTTTCTTCATCACCCTCTGCTGCTGCTACTATCTCTTCAATCTTCCCGCAGTGAACAATCCGTAGTGTTTCGAGCTTCACAAGACCTCTGGCGATTGAAGGGGAGAGCAGAGTTCTCAAACTATGACAAACCATAATTGACATCGCTACTAGACTTCTTAAGACTGGAATCTGCAAGTACGTATATCGAAGTCTGTTAGTCTGGTAAAGTATATATTTAAAAAATGGGGTGATGCAACAGAGATGAAGCAATAACACGGTGAGAGAAGGAATGGAAAGAAGAATGCAGATAATGGACTTAAACAGATTTTCTTTTTGTTTTTCGAATTTTGGTGACTCTAGCAGAGAATACAGAATCAATATGTGAAGCAATACAGGATCAAAATGTTACCAAGGGACTGAAAGAAAGAAAGAAAACAACGAAAGTGAGATTGATTAATAAAATTGCAAGTGCAAGGCGTACCTCTCTTTCTCTATCGATCTGTTGAAATGTTTGTAAACCAGATTGAGAAAGAAATGCAAAGATCTTTCTAGCACGGAGAAAATTAGACACAACACAATAAAACTAACAGAGCACACATTATGGACAATTTAGAATGGGATTGATCCCTTTCGTTTGCCACACTCCCCTTTCATTCTAAACTTGTCTTCTTTCAAAGTTTAGATTCTTCAGAACACTTTTCTTTTCTTTGCTATGCTTTTCTTTTCTTTGCTTTGCTTTAGAATAGAAAGGACCATTCTCTCTCCTCCTCTGCAAGCAATCAAATTGGGCATGGAAGTTGGACAAAACTGAACTAGCACTCTTGGAATCTGGGACATGAATATATACGCGCCATTTTCTGCTGCTGCTACAAGGACTCGGAGCCCATTCCAGAGTGTATGATTCAAGTGCTTGATTTTGAATTGCGCGGCAGGGGAAATATAACCTTGGATTGGTAGCTGAAACGAACGCTACCAACACTTCGAGAAACCAACAACCTGCGTTCCCAAATTTTAGAACGGCCCTCAAATTTGAGAAACCAACACTTTCGCAATTTACTGTCTGAAACCTAAATTTGAGAAACCCTAAATATTACCAATTTTTGGATTGTTTGACAGTGTAATTGATCTTTATAGGAAGGTTTCTCAATTTACGATGGTGAAGTAAATGAATTAATGCAAGTTGCTACAAAATTTATTCTAGTATAAACAGGTCTGGATTATAGTGATGGACAAATTGGATACACCAGACTCCTGATACAAATATTTCAAGGTCATAATGGGCAGGTGGTCTCATATATACAATGATGATTGAACAAAATATAAAAAATAAAATCTACTGATTTTGGCCTATAACTAAACAACTAGAGCTATCCTTTTCCCGAAACCAATTTTTGCTATGGCTTTGTACAAATCCCAGTGCATTCACAGGTGTGATATTAAGGGGACTCCTCGTGCATTTCCCGAAGAGCATGTGGCAAATTCAAGACAATCTCTGCATATGCTGGTGTAGGAGCCAAAAAACACAAACTCAGAATTATATTAGAAAATGTACATGCATATGAAGCCTCTACATAAACATCAAGGAGGTCACGGGTGAAAATACCAACCAGCCAAAATCAGCAATTGCAAACAAAATCAAATGGTAGGTCAGGCTACAGTGAATTTCTTTAATCTGGTTCCCATATAACTCCTTGACTAGCCGAACCTGCATGCAAAATCAGTGAAGTAGCAGCAGTATCAAATTAAATCCTGTTATTAATGAAAATATCTAATTGAATATGAGAAACCTGCATGTTACTTCCAGCAATTCTTTTATCTTTTCAACACTTCAATTTTACTCTGAGTTCCACATATATTCATACTATCATCATTTCATGGATGTACGGATGGTACAGGTAACCCACCCTCCATCCAAATCTAATGGAGCAGAATTGGGCTTGAACCACAAGGAATGAGACTTGGTTTAACCTAGTTCAGGTTCAAAGCAGGTCGAGTATGCTTATATAATAATCCTCTTTATATTTTGATAGTTACAATTTGCCTTCTCTATGTGCACACACATCTTGGATTCTAAAGTCACTCAATTCGAGTTCCACATATATTCATACTATCATCATTTCATGGATGTACGGATGGTACAGGTAACCCACCCTCCATCCAAATCTAATGGAGCAGAATTGGGCTTGAACCACAAGGAATGAGACTTGGTTTAACCTAGTTCAGGTTCAAAGCAGGTCGAGTATGCTTATATAATAATCCTCTTTATATTTTGATAGTTACAATTTGCCTTCTCTATGTGCACACACATCTTGGAAGTCATTCAATTTCCCTTTAATGTTGAGCTATGCCAGTAAAGTACCTGTTCCTTTCTGTCCACATAAGCCTGCAAAAGCTCTCCAACATGATCTATAAATTTCTGAAAGCATCCCATCCAGGATAAATATGAGACCAGGTAATAATATCGAGTCAGCAAGGCTAATGCAGGAAACAAACCTTACCATAGCATTGGAGGAAAGAAGATCATTTTCCGCTTCTCTTAGTGGCAAAAAAAATGGAATGGTGTGTTCAAGGACGGTCATCTTCTCTAGAAATGACTTGCTCTCAAGTACTAAATGGTATATATCACAAGGTTCTCCTGCACCATTACAGAAACACAAGTTAGCTTTACCAGTACTAAAGACAAAAGGCCCGTGAGTGTTCAAACGCTAAATATTTTGACGATCTATATAAGCCCTAAGCAAACCAATAAGGCCACAAAAAGAGAGAGATGACCCCTTAATCTTGTTTACCTTTCAACCCCGATCTGCTAATGTCACCAACAGAAAAGAGGTTGGTAAAATTGGCACCCCCTTTTTACAAACCACATTGGAAAGAGAGAGAGAGAGGCCGCGGGGGGGGGGGGGGGGGGGGGGGGGGGGGGGGGAAAAAGGGGGGGGGGGAAACCCCCCCCCCCCCCAAAAAAAAAAAA
>BDJD01000769.1:106890-118691 GCA_002564525.1 Rosa multiflora | reverse complement strand
AAAGATAACGGAAAATTTAACGGCGTACACCAAAATGAAAGATTGGAGCAAACTTGATACACCATTCTGATAGTTTTGAAAGTTGGTACACAAAAATGTAGAATGACTTAAAGTTCATACACCATTTGTGATATTTTCCCGATAGAAAACTATTTCTATTATCTACAATGACATTAATCTAGGTTTCTAGGTTACTAATATAGAAAACTAATTAACGTCCGTAGTCGATCTACTAACCTTCACTACTTCACAAACATGAAATATATAATGGCGATCGAAGGGGCGTGGTCCAGCGATCATATCACATATCTTGGAGTTATTATCATTTTGCAGACAAACATGAAATATATAATGGCAAAGGGGCGTGGTCCAGCGATCATATCACATATCTTGGAGTTATATGTATATCATTTTGTAGTAGATGATATCAACCATGTATACATATGTTACTGAAAATTACAAAGAGTCAAGAATCATATACATCCAACAGTTGTGTACTACAATAGATAGACGTGATATATGGTGGTAATATATGTTCGACTTTGATGTCCAAATGCAGGTAAATCTGAATGCCGAAAAAAAAAAAAAAACTTGAAGATTAAGCAAGCTTACAGAGTTAGAGCGTAAGGGAATTAAGCAAGCTTGCGGCCGGGTCTTTATACATTTTCGAAGTGGGCAAGTATTGGTCATGAGCAATTGGTACTTATGTCCAAGGATTAATTAGAGTTGATCATTTCAGATTCTAATGTAATGAGAAGAACATCGCCATCGCAATTGCAATCAGATCGAACAATCATAATTAATGAGATAACAAGTGAAATCAAATTGGTGCACAACAAGGCAGAGTTTTTGACATCCTGGATGGACAAGAAACACTTGTAGAGTAGACTTCCAGATTTCATCCAGCTCCAAACTACGAAATTCATGAGGTAATTAAATCTGGCATAGCCAAAAGCGTAGCTACATACAGGCTCCGGTGGGCTATAGCCCACCCCAAATTTTGAAACAAAACATTAATTTGTAGCTTAATTTTAGTTTAACAAATTAAATATTAAAAATCAGCCCAACCCAAATTTTTTAAACTTAGCCCATATGTGGTTTATTTTTATTTTTTTGGTCAGTTATATGCTATTTCTTTTGAGAAGCAAGTTGATTATTTATGAGTCTGATGTACCTCATCATGATGTGCAAATACTACTCTTTTTTAGTTATGTTGAGAATTTTTTGAAACAAAAAAATCACAGAGATATAAAATGATTGATCAATTGATCCATTTTGTTTTGACTTTGTTGGTTTCTACAACAACTATAGAAATAGCATTTTCAATTATGAAACATATCAAAATAACATTGCGCAATAAGATGGAGAATGACTTTTTGGCAGGTAACATGATTGTCCACATTGAAAAAGAGTTAGCCGAGAATTATGATACAGATTCAATAATTAAAGATTTCGCTTCTAGTCAAGAGCGCAGTGTACAATTTGAGTATATGTTCTTTTGTCTTAGACTTTTGTTATCGAATTTTTGTCTTATCAGTTAGCTATATGATTATTTGATATGTGTTCAATTTATGATGTATTTTAACAAGTTACTTGTAAAACTTAAAAAAAAAAAAAAAGATTAGTGAACTTTTTTTAAATTTTTTTTTAGCCCACCCCAATCTATAATCCTAGCTCCACCATTGGGCATAGCAGAGGTTCTTTCAGGGCCGAGCTTGCAAAGTGTCGCACTACATTAGAGTCATGATCGGTTTACCCTGTACCACAAGCTGACCAATAGCTTCAAGATGATTCGGAGACGTTATTAAGTTATGGGGCAAATTTCTTTTTTCCACTTAAGATGTAAGGCACTTAAGTTTGGATGAACTTTCAATATATAAATTATACGTATATACCACTACTACAATTTAGGCCATAGAGCACCAATCTGGGCCACTATTTAATTTAGGTCTCCATTCTCAGCAGTATGCCACCGTTGTCTAGGATTGGTGAGTTCTCATGGCCCAGTCACCGAACAACGGTCTCCATAATTTATTGTAGTATAGAATTGGGCCACAACCCACCATCGCCATTTTACGGTGTGATTGGAAACTTTAATATATTGAGCAGAAGAGCGTAGGTCTCTCTCTCTCTCTCTCAGAAAAATTCGGGCCTTATACGAGTTGCTCGTAGATCTATCATTGTTTTCATCGAT
The DNA here is from genome assembly GCA_002564525.1 of Rosa multiflora. Classification (NCBI taxonomy): domain Eukaryota; kingdom Viridiplantae; phylum Streptophyta; class Magnoliopsida; order Rosales; family Rosaceae; genus Rosa; species Rosa multiflora. The sequence goes on along the minus strand of BDJD01000769.1, from coordinate 116,497 downwards.
CTGTGCTTAATTGGCTTGTATATTTTTGTTGCATTTTCAGTTTTGGTGCTTGTAGATCTTCCAGTTTTGGTCAGTTTCTTCGCTCATTGTGCGACATGATTTCAAGTTCAAACCCTAATCCATCTCCCCTCTGCTTTCTTCATCCCCTTTTCCAATAAGGTATGTGCTTAATATGATTTGTTGCAAGTTTTCTTCTTTAATTTTTAGAGTGGATTTCAACTGGCTTTCATTGGTTTTTGTGAATCTTTGTTCTCTCTGCATCTGACATAGCCTGTTTAGGATGATTTACTTTCGCTGCCTACAAACCCCATTGAGCTTCGCAGGCTACGATCTATTATACCCCTCAAACTCTGAGTTAGAGAAATGACAAACTCACACGCAGGCAGGAGCTATTGGGCTATGGTTGTGCAGCCTCAGTCTGATTGACACTGGTGATCGGTCAAGGAAGCACAATCGAGCTTGCTTCTTTAGGTGCTAGCTTGAATTTTTATTTTGTATTCATGGTAGAATTCTTTAGCTGAGGATGTTGAGATTTATTTACTTTTTTCTGGGCAAGCCCTGGAATTATAATGTGTGACTATATGAGTAAAGCTGTTCATGTTTCCTTTCTATTGCAACTTCAATCATGGTTGCCACTTCACCTGCAAGATGGGTTAGTTTCTCTGTGGAGTTTTAATAAATCAGCATGCTTTTATTGCTAAGAAAATGGGTTTGATATAAATTTCCATCTTTTGAGTACTTTTTTGTCACACAAACTTCTTGGGCAATCTAGTGCACCTTGCAAGGAAGTTTGTTAAAGGAATTGGATTTTCAAATTAGTGGCACTTGAAGTAAAAGTTTCCCCGGTTGCTACTCAATATAACAGTTGTTGCCAGATTTGATTTTTGAGATCACTCGTGAACTCTCTTTAAAAAAAATATGTTTTTGAAATATTGTCCCCATTTAATTTTTTGTTATTTCTATCATTTTGTAGTGGCTCCATTCTTATTTATTAATAGGTTTCTCTATCTTAGAATGCTATATCACAGTGGGTTTCAGTGCTTCTTGACATTTAAATTTGCCCTTGCGAATTTTCTCCAACTTCTGATGGATTTCTTTACAGGTGCGACACGCTCTGAACGATCTCCGTGAATCAATCACATCCATCAAAATACTTATTTCTCATTCTGAGGAGATGTGACTTTCTTTTCTAAAAGTTTGTATCTTTAAGTAGGGCTGGGCTCGGTGCGGTTCAGGCTGATTTGGGTCTGAAACTGCAACCACACCGCATTATTCGGTAGGCCCATTTTACTCACCGCAACCGCTTCTACAATGTTTAGACTGCATTTTCGGTTGCACCGTTTTATTGGTGCGGTGCGGTGCAGTTTGAACCCAAACCACATATTAAAACATCCAACAAAAACCTGGAAATTTGGCAGCCTCCAAATTTGAAAGAAAAAAAAATCAACTAAAACTTGAAACATTCTACTTCCAGCAAACCAAATTCCCAACTACTAATCAACCAAATGTGGAAAAAAAAATATAAGCAAACACTAGAAGAAACATACATACCAACTACTAATAGTCTAATACACTCAAAGTCTGAATAGATTTAAATTACACTAATAGAGCATTCCCAAAGTTCAAATTAACCAAATGCAGAAAAGGAAATAGGGGTTCATCAAGGTGCCAAATTACAGACCATTCCCAAAGTCTAAATTCACCAAATGCATAAAACTGAAAAAATAAATGGCAGTCCAACAAATAAGCAAATGCCAAACTCCAGCGCTGCCAAGTGCCGACTTCCATCTTCCTCCAAGCAATCCTGCCCTTCACTTCATTCCTCACTGTCACTAACAACACTTGCTCCTCCATCTATCCATCAAATTCCTAACAAGTGCAAAACAGAAAAACAAAAACAAGTAAGCCAATATTGCAGCTCAATGAACTCATTATACATGTGCAAAACAGAAACTGAACAAGCCATTATTATACCATTGCAAAACAGCAAACATGAAAACTCTTACCAATTTCCAGCTTTTCCAACTCCTCATGAAGCTGCAGCTCATCTTTGCTTGGTTCCTTATATGCATCAACTCCCGCTCCCCTTAGCCAATCACTTAAGCAAACCAATCCCTCAACCATCTTAGGGGTAAGAGAAGCTCTAAAAGGGTCCACCACTCTCTTTCCAAGGCTAAATTCAAATTCGAACGCCACGGTTGAAGCAGGTACAGCAAACACATCTTTGGCAATTTGGGACAAAATGGGGTATCTTGGAGCATTCTCCTTCCACCAAGCCAAAATTTCAAACTTAGGGTTCGAAGGGTCTTCTGAAGCTTCCACTAGATACTTGTCCAGCTCATTCTTGATCACCACAACATCTTTCTCTTGCCGCAAAAGCTTGAACTGATGCAGATTTGCTGCATGACTATCCTCATCAGCTTGCTGATGCGTAGACTCGATCCTTGGCATTGTCACATTCCTTGAAGCTGTTGCAGCAGCTGGATCTTCGTCTGCAATTCAAGAAAAAATTGTTCAATTAGTGTACACTTGTACTTTAAATTGTGATACAAAATCGAAAATATGAAAAAAACAGTAAAGAGTTACCTGCATAAAAATCAAACAGTGAGCTCAAGGTTGTCTTCACGTCATCGATCATCACTTGCACACATCCTTGATCTGCTTGCAGCTTTGGGAAGAAGAATTCAAGATACAATAGCTTGTATCTTGGATCTAAAACCACGGCAATAAGAAGAATTTTGTTTAAATCTTCAAGCTGCATCCAATACTTGTCAAACTTCTTTTTCATCGACGTGCCAATGCTAACAAGAAGAGGATCCTCACTAGCTATGCACTTATCAAGCTCACCAACAATTGTGCACATCCAAAGTAGAGGCTCATTAGCAGTTACATGCTTAGTGGCACTAAACTTCAAGGTTGCGTCATAGAAGATCTTGAGAAATTTGACGAGCCTTGCTGCCTTTTCCCAATCTGCAACTCTAGGGGGCCCTTGTCTCTTGCTTCCACCCACTCTCTCTTGAAAGTAATTCTCAAATTGCTAATCCTCATCCTCAAGCCTCCAAAAAGCCTTCTTATACTTGCACGCAAGATCCAACATAAAGTATGTTGAATTCCATCGTGTTCAAACATCTAAAGGTACGATTCCTCCCTTATGCTCAATCTTCTCTTGAGCTGCACATTTCCTAAACTTCTCTAATCTTGCAGGTGATGATCTAATATACTTAACAAAATTCCGAATACCATCGATGGAAGAGTCTAGCTCCTCCATACTATCCCTCACAATGAGGTTAAGAATGTAGCAGCAACATCTCAAATGCAGAAAACTGCCTCCTAACACCAACTGATTCCAATTTCCTATCTTCTCCCTCATGTAGTCTAGGGCCACCTGATTTGGACTTGCATTATCGACAACAATTGTAAAAACCTTGTCGATCCCCCACCTAATCAAACAAGATTAAACCAACTTGCCTATTGTTTTACCCTTGTGATTTGGAATCACACAAAAGTTTAAAATCCTCTTATGAAGCTTCCAATTAGAATCTACGAAATGAGCAGTCAACACCATATAATTAATGTTTTGGATACTTGTCCAAGTATCTATTGTGAGTGAAACCCTTTGCTGATTAATAGCTAAAAACCCCCTAATCCTCTCCCTCTCAGCCTCATAAAGCTTCCAGATATCTCTAGCTATTGTTCTCCTAGAAGGTGACTTAAATTGAGGCTGAGTCACCTTCATGAAATCCTTAAACCCTTTAGTCTCAACAAAAGAAAATGGCAGTTCATCACGAACCACCATTTTCTCACAAGCTAGCCTAGAAGTCTTCTTATCATAAGCAACAGCAATTAATTTACCTCCACTATTAGCTGAATCAAAGGTCAAGTACTTCTGCCTCTTATTCGGGATATAGATTGGTGATTTCCTACACTGGTACATCACGTGTGTCCTCATCGCTGATGTGCCATTGCTTCTGGAGTCGCTTGCTTAGGTTTGAGGGCAGTACTTGCACCTTGAACGCCCTGGCTTTAAGAAACTCCATCTGGATTCTTCAACTTCTCGAAATGCTACCACACAATTGAGCTGTTCTTCCTCTTGCTTGATCCATCTTGTTCTCCAGGAAGTGGTGGAAGTGGTGGTATTGGAATATCACTTTGGACAACTGCAGGAGTAGGAGTCACTGTGGGACTCGGTGTGGGGGTCATCCCAATGCTAGAGTCTGCAGTTGCAGTTGGACTCGGTGTCGGAGTTGAGGAAATCCCCTCCATAATCTGCACATATCCATGAAAAACAATGAAACTCAATCACCAAAAACCAATTGAACTGCATTAATAAAGTAAATAAACTATAAAATCATAAAGCCCCAAATCAGCAAACCCTTTTCTTGAAAGGCATCAAAGTATCAAACTACTAATAAACCATCTGATGACCCAACTACAAATCAACCATCTGATGACTCCAAGATTGACCCATCAGAGAAGACGAATAGAAGAGAAAACGATGAACGAGAAACAGAGGCAGAGCAGATTATAGCTACTTTGTACCTTCTTAACACCAGCGCAGATCTGGGACTCGTTTCTTAACACCAGTACCTTCTTCCTCGTTCTTTGTTTCTTTACTCCTAATAAGCACAAAGAAAGTAAAATTAAGAACCAGACTTGTATCAACTTGATTTGAAGTTTTGATTTTGAACATTGTTGAACTACTCTAATCTTACAGTCGTGGAAGAAGAGGCGGAGTGTTGTGGCGGCCGTGGTGGGGGTGGAGATCTGCGTGTTGGTGACAATGTCCTGGACAATCTGGGTGAATCTCGGGCACGACTTGTCGTAGAAGTTAGTGTAGAGTATGGGTTCGGCGGGGAAGGAGGTCGATAAGAGTGTGCGTCGGTGATAGAGAGGAGCGGCCCAGAGAGTGAGTCTGAGAGACTTTGTGGGAGAAGAGGGAAAAATGGAAAATAGAAGGAAGCGGCGAGTCTGGGCTTAGGGTTAGTGACTTAGTGGGATAGAGAAATAATATAAAAAATTATTAAAATTAACTAAAATATATATTATAAAACAATCGGTCCTGTTAGGTTCAATGCGGGCGGTTCGAGGTCATGAGCCGAACCCGCACCGCAGTTAACCGTTTTGGTGCGGTCCACCTTCAAAATGACGTCGTTTTATGCACGGTTCGGTAACCGAACCAGAAAATCTAGTTCGGTTCGGTCGGTTACTGGTTTTTCTGAGGTTTATGCCCAGCCCTATCTTTAAGGGTTAGTGCAATTATTAATGAGATATACACATCATATTATTCTACTCCTCTCCTATGCTATCAGACTAATTTGTTCCCCAACCTATATCAGGTTTAGGTTCAAGTCTAGGTCCTATGTGTATCTCTCAATCAAAGTTAGAACCAGAATATAGCTCCACTTAATTCATCTCTGCAGTTTCGTTTGTTTTATTAGTTCAAGCCACTCTTAACTTTGAGTTTACGTTTTCGACTTAACAGGTCTTGGGCATCATGTTTGTACAAGACTTTTCGTCACAAATATTCTGATATTGTATCATGTCTCAGGTTTGCCAAACTAAGGTATGAACTCCTCATTTAATTTTATTGTATGGATCCAGAACATTAATATATATGGCTACCTAATGAATAATTTGGAGATAAAGAGTCCATATGTTATAATTGTTTTGCTATATTTGGTTGATCAGATAATCATTTGCCATAAAGTATATACTAATTGTTACTCTTAACTTACTTTATACTTATTGCTTAAGGGAAAGGGTTTGAATCATTTGTATTAATTAGTAAATAAAGTATTCGGGTGCTAGTTTTGATCTATCGTCTGGACAAGTTTCAACTATATTTTTCTGTTTTGCTTTTGTAGGTTTGCTTACATGTACAATGAGTTGCATTCTTAGATGGTGCCATGAGTTACCTTAGGCCTACAAACAAGTGCGGTAACTTTACTGACCATAGACTCATTTTGTAGGTTGATTAATGATAACTAAACTAGGAGAACTTATCAACAAGCATGTCTCATGCTTATATTGTGTACATATTTTTTCTTTTCAAGTAGAAATAATAACAGCAAGTATGAAACACTGTTATGTTAAGCATGCAGAAGGGTATGCATATAGTGTGCTGATGTATATATAGATATATGGGTTGTCGCTGACATGCCTCTAAATACAGGTAGTTAACTTTATTCTCATATTTTGTATAAGTAACACATTTTCTTTCGCTTTTCACTTGATCATATGGGTTGGAAATTTCGATATATAAGAAAATGAAGATAACAAAGCATCATGTTATGATCTGCTATATTTAAGCAGATCAGATTGAATTGCCAAATGAAAAGCATAAGAGGTTGTGATATTTCTAATTTTTGTAGTGAGAAGGGATTGGACTTGATCTAATATTTCAGTATCTTAACTAGATTATAATCAATAATCCTATTTGGGAGATTCTTATATGTAGAATGAGTTGTGGGTTTAGATGGAGTAATTGATTTTGTATTTTTGGTTTGTTAACAAATTGTGGTAAGTTTAATGACCATATTTTTAGTAACTTCATATTTAGAACTGTTAAGTACACATGGTGGAGATGTAATTACACCCTTTGTTTTCTTGGCAGATAATGGAAATCAGAACAACAAGAGTTGTGTAATCAAGCAATTGTGCAAAGGTTGCTCTGGATAACGCACATTTGTTTTGTTTGTTTCCTTTCCTATAGAAATTTATTGATGTCTTTCCAGTTATTCAGTAACAATGAAATTAGATGTAAACCAGTTTTGCAATGAATGTATACTATTCGAGTTATTTGTGAATTGGTTCCGCTAGCTTTCCATTGATTGTAATGCTGCATGGCATGTAGGTGGATAAGAAGGGTGCCAAATTTGGAATTATTTATAAATAATTTTTTTTAATTTAGAATAATTACATTTTGACACTGTAAGAATGGTGCCGAATTTGATTTGACATCTGACAATAGTATTATAGGTGATGATGGCTGTCATGGCACCATTAGGCTATTGGTGCTCTATGTCTCAATAGAAACTGGATCAAAGGGGACTAACATCTGAAGGGTGGTTGCATGGTGGCTAATGTGATGAATGGTGTCAATTGTAGTCAACTCACACCAATACTTGATGGTGTCCTATAGCCAAATTTCTAGTAGTGTACGTACGTATATATATAAACAGGCTTTCACCCGATAGGGCAGCTGCAAGTTTTTGATTTTTTCTTTCGTTCTTTTGTTCACATCTCCTCCTACGCATCGAAAACCTAGAATGCAAACATGGCCCAAATGACTCAAGAAGAGAAAAATAATCAAGAACTTCCTTAGCTAGCTAGCTAGGTAGTGTAATGAAGTTCAGGATGCTGGATAGTTTCTTAGCTAGATGAATACATATCCCTTTCGCCTTCTCAACTATTCATGTGCAGATGTCATCTATAATCGGATTGGTTATTTAGGTAAAGGAAATGATCGATATACATACTTGCAAAGACCAACGTACTGAAATGAACTTACACACCTAGCCTGCATCCTCAAACCGCCGTACCAAATCTATTTATATGTTGTAGGATTTGTAAGTCGTAAGTGGTTAAAAACAAGCAAATGACATCCAATACAGATTACAATTTCCAGTCAATATTGGCATTGAGGAAGCACACTCATTGATCCTATACATTAAAGTTGGCATTGCTGACACCCTGAGTAATGAAATCACATATGATCGGCATAAATATAGTAAGACACCAATTAGAAAGAAATGTACGTTTAATAGCGCGCATAAACTAAAGTAGTGCACAAGGGGATTAAGCACTTGTGAAAACTTGAGGTCATTGTATTCAAAGCCGCGAGTACTAAGCAATCGGTATCAGATATCCAAATTACTTGAGGTCATTGTATTAAAAGCAGCGAGTACATAGCAATCTGTATTGGATATCCAATTGGCAAGTTCTTCCTCGCTCAATCACATTCCAGTTTACTTAGAAAAAAAAAAATTATATATATATATATATATAGAGAGAGAGAGAGAGAGAGAGATCCCCATGGAGAGAGCATGAACTCCATCAAGGCTATTACATGCAAATGCCAATAACCTGATCATGTAAACATTTTATGATATTATATAAATAAACATGAAATCCCAAACAGTAAGTACTCAAGTAAAATCAAGGCTTCCAACTAAACTAAGGCAATTATTTGGATAAGCTTTCAAATGTTAAAAACAAATAAATAAATAAATTACATATATGGATGATCTTTCCAATAAGTCACCGGAAAGGGCAGCTGTAAATATTTTTGAATTTTTTCCTCCATTCTTTTTTTCAAATATTCTCTTACGGGTCCAAAACCTTCCATACAAATGACTCGAGATGAGGACAATAATCAAGAATTTTCTAAATTTTCTTTAATGCGTCATTAGTCAGATCAAACCCATCAAACCCGAGGTGGTGTATACCATGCATCGTTTCAACATCCCATCCTATACCCTTAGCCATTCCATGAGTTCTATCTTTTTTCCATTTTAATGATTTCAAAAGAGGGCATGATCGCCCAAGCAGTTCCAGATCGAGTTTCAGGCAAGAGTGACCATCTTTCAATCTCGAGGTCAAGCTCCTCCAATAGGGGAAATTTGGTATCTACTTCATCTGTTATTTTACAGCACCGATTCAAACTTAGCCGTTTAATACCATTAATTGTATCTGTCAGTGATGTACTTAATGAGGTCATAGCTGCCATAATGTAACGAGTTATCGACCACTTCACTAGAGCTGCAATCAATGGCGTTGCGGCACATTTTCTCTTCGTCCAAGGAGTTCCTATTTCGAATTCTCATCTTCCGATCAATTCGTGTATCGATGGTGTACCACAGAGCAGGGTACGTAGTTGCAGAAGACTGTGCCACGTCCAGTGGCGGATCCAAGATCCGAGACTTGTCTAAGCTAATTAGAAGTACACTAATCTTTTTTTTTCTTTTGAGATTTGGAACCCACATGAAAATAGAATTACCAAAAGCAAATCCTAAACAAGATCGCAGGTCTAAAATTTGAACTGATGAGCTAGAATACTTCATAGGAACACACTAAAGGAGTTAACTTGCTGGTGTTTTACACAGTTTATATAAAGATTAATGTACCTCTCGGTTTATTAAATATTTTCATCCAATATTTATTTCCTCTACCAAGCATATCCTATTGCATACGCTTCTTTGATTACACATTTGAAGTGACGCGGGGGAACCACATATTTATATGGAAAACGGTGCACCGTATATTGACAAATCGATCATAACTCAATAGCTATCTAAAGTATAGCCTCACACTATGATTTATAAGTATAGCATCAATTCACACTACAAATTATGATGATTACCTTAGCAGTAGCTTGAATCTCTCTGTCAGTCATATCAAGAGCAAGTGCATAACCTTAAACAATGTGATTGTCACTAATCAGATTCCAACTCAAACAAGATCATCTTTTTAAAACCAAATTAACACAAGAATCAATCAATTAGTAAATACAACAATCAATAAAAGAAATTACCACCAACATAATCCATGGCCTTGGCCTGAGGAATATCGCGAGCTTTCTTGGATATGATGACAGCAGCTCCACACT
>BDJD01000769.1:87931-106746 GCA_002564525.1 Rosa multiflora | reverse complement strand
TTTTTTTTTTTTTTTTTTGGCTAGTATGGGCTGAAGGTAAATATATACATATACTTAAGGGTTTTTGGCCCAAAATATTGTCTAGGCTCCAGCCCATAAAGCCTACCACATGGATCAGCCCCTGGCCATGTCTTGCATACCATCTGATACTTGGTTAGGATACAAAATGCTCTGAGATCCGCCAGTAATAGTATCGACGCGGTAATGTTGTCCGGGAGTTTCGTCCTGTCTCGGCCGCTCTGGGCGGTTGTAGAGGAAGACTTTGATCCCTTTTGTACATTTTTAGACTCTCCCATTAAGGTTTGCTGGTTTGTGTATCTTTTGGAATTAGATATATATATATATATATATATATATATATATATATATATATAGGGCCATTCCACTAAGGGATCCCTTTTTTTGGTATTTTTTAGGGATAGACATTAGACAAACTTTTCGATTACATTTCGGCATCTCAACCGTTCAGTTTTTAGGTCTTAATGTGTAGATTATTTCTACCAATTTTCAGTCAAATCGGTGATTGCTAAGATATCAAACTAGATTAAATCAATGGACGAATCAAATTTATCAAACCTGAACCGTTCATCCATGTAATTTTAAATCGCAGTTTTGAATGCCTTAACAATAATCAATTTGGCTGAAAATTTAATTTGCAGAAGTGATCTACATATTATGACCTAAAAACTGAACGGTTGAGATGTCAAAATATGATCGAAAAGTTGGTCTAATGCTCTATCCCTAGAAAAGACCAAAAAAAGGGATCCTTCACTAGAGTATATAGACACACATACACACACATACACATATGAGATTTATGTATTGGCCGACTTGTTGTGAAGGGAAAAACCTATACAGTCAAGAAAGGAATACCAAATATTAGCATAAACAATAAAAATTCTCTCTCTAGGAGAAACTCTCTCTCTACAGGAAAACCCTAGAGGAATCCGTGTCTGCCCTAGTGCCTGTTCAACTGCGCCTCGGCTCCTGCAATGGGATGTGGCGCAGCCGGTGTATGTTGGGTGAGGCCGGACTGATGGTTTGTCCCTGGGCTTGAGGGTTTGCATCAGACGACATTCAGTTTCATTTCTGTGGGTCGAAAGGAGTGGCTTATGTTGGGTCTGAGCGGCGTCTGCTGGGAGTCAGTGGTTGGCCTATCGGAGTTGATGGCCGAATGGAGCAGATCGAAGGTCGATGGCGACCGATGGCTTCCTGAGAAGATGGATTTGGATCCAATTGCATGTACTTGCTGGTGTTGGGTGGCCTGGGACGTCTGTAGGTGTCCAACGTTGGCTAGACGGCGATGGAGGTGCGATGGTGGCCCAACGCTGGGGGTGGGTAGGTGGTTTTGGCGACGGGACGATGCAGCTGGTGCTTTGGGCCGGGAAGGCTGGATACTGTGCTGGTGTGGGCTTTTGGGCTTGGATGCTAATAGTGGGCCTGATCTGGGCTGGAGATGGGGTTTGGGCTCACTTTGTGGGCCCAACCCAAGCTATTATTTTATTTAATGTTTTTACTATAGGTTATTTAGTTGTTTGGCGCATTTTGCGAGCAATAAATCCCTACTTTGTTCTACAGGGCTAGTCGGGGTTTTCGCCTATGTGTGCACTTAAAGTGCCTTATCTGCTCTAGGGCGAGTTTCTGGCTTTGTCAAATGGTCGCTACCTCCTAGTGCCAGGATGAGACTAAGTGTTGTCGGATTTATCCTCCGGAGGCAAAATAATAGGAAAGTTGTGCGTATGGTAATTATGCTACGTTGTAATCGGGTTACATATTAGGTTATCTTTCCGTTATGTCACCGCTATATCAAAGCAAATAGAGTCGCCAATAGAGCGCTCTTTGTTAATTGGTGCCTAGTTGAATACAGTTATTTGGTAGAGACTCGTGATAATATTTCAGGATGTTCTGTAGATGCTTACCCCCCCCCGTATTCGACAGTTTCATTAATTAAGACTTGAGGGTAGCCCCCCCCCCCCCCCCCCCCCCCGGTATTCGACAGTTTCATTAATTAAGACCTGAGGGTAGCCGCACCAACCCTTTATTCAAAAAAAGAAAGAAAATGAATGAATCTTTTCTTTGGCTAAGAAGGAAAAAAATATCCAATAATGAAAAGGAAAAATTTATCCAATAACAAAAAGGAATGAATGTAATTGCCTGACTTGAAACCCACGTTGACGTACCTTTTAAGGTGTACTAGTTTTCTCACACGCCTTACTGTGATAATTGACTTTTTTTTTTTTTTTTTTTAGAATAAGAAACTTTTATTAAACTTAATCAAAGTTACTAGTATGGGAATGACCAGTGGTGGACATAAACTCTCCACTCTCCTCCTTAAATTTAAACCAGTTATGGGTCCGTCATCAGAAATGACCTATATGAGCCGAAATGGCCCAACTCCTAACCACCTATACCGCCCAATCCCTCGGCTACCGGGAACCCCGAGAATTTCAATACCACCTCATAGACAATCGCAAGAAAAACCAACACTCTCTTCCACATCGTGTCCCAAAGATGCCGGACCACGTGCAACGATCGCTTGTCCTCAAATTAACCATACGATAAAACCGAAAATAAACCAATTCGTCCCCAAGAAAGACACCAAATCCATGACACCTCAATTTGACCCAACCCTAGCTCAAAAGAGTAGGGACATGCTAAAGACCAGAAAGATCTAACCAAAACCCTAACAAAAAAATTACTCTAAACAAAAACATAAAACTACCACACCAACCGTCTTCCTTTTCCTCAGATGGCCCACTGGCAAACCACCACCATAATACTGTCCCATCGAACTCGCAACGCAGGAAAATCTCAATCCACACAGCAAGCCACACCGACCTCAACTGTTGTCGACTGGATCTAGACTTAAAACTAGATCTCAACGAGTCCACATTGAGACCCAGTAAGAAACTCGCCTTGCCTTGCCGCCCGGCTTCATCTGTCAGCGCGATAACCTGACACCATCCTTGCACTCTCCGCTAATTGACCCATCTCAGAGAGATAGCCAGTGCCATACAATCCACGGCATTTCGCCGCCACGATCTGGCCTCTGACCACCTGCTCCAAGCCTGCATTGATCGCCAACCACCCATCCTACACACCTGCGTCACCGCCCGAGCAGAAAGAAACGTCGTACACTACCCGGAAGGACAAAGCAGAAGCCATAAACGAAGCTCTAAGACCCCATGATCCCGTTCGGCAGCACCCACCACTAGTCGATGAGGCTGGAACCCGCGGTAGATGCGGGGGCTCCGCTGGACAGGCAACACCCTCTTCTTTGCGGTTTCCAAACCCTAAACTTCTTCCCTGTATTCTCGGAGCGGAGTCAGATAGTAGTTCTCATAGTTGAATACGTACGTTATTGTGATAATTGACTATTTCATTTGAAAAATAAAAAAATTAGATTGAATTATCACCGACCAATATTACTAGTTTCGATCTTAAGTTTTTATTCATAATTAACTGTAGCGTTTATCGACGATGAGTCGTCAAAGAATCCTTTAGTTAATTAAACTTTTTGAAAGATAGTTTATTTTACTCAATGAACGTTTAGTTAATTAAACGTTGAGTCGGCATGAATTTTTTCTTTTATAAAGCCATAAATTCTTTTTTCTTATTCTTTATATAAATGGAGTAGAAAAGTATGAATTAAGTTTGCATGTACATTTTTTTCACTCAAGTTGCTTAGGTTCATATTTCATTTGAAGTCGTACTCGACTTTTTAGTTCTCATGATTGATGATTGGTATCAGCAAAACACAACTTCACATTTCTTAAGTTGACGCTTATGAATGGACTTTCATCAGCGGATGTTTTATGCACTATATGATATATTATTATTTGAGGTTTAATTTCGGCGTAATAAAGCTTTTGGTTTCAAAAAAAAAAAAGAAAAAAAAAAGGGGTTGCATGTACAGTTGTAATTACAACACTAAAACCGTCCAAATGGCCACTAGATAAATGGATTAATTATTCCAACTGGTCAGGTAGGCTACAGAGACCTTCTCAGTGAGAGAGTCCGAGGAGCCAAAGCCAAATCAAAACCCGTCCTTTCGAACCCTCCGAGGGATCACTCACACACCCATTTCTCCAACTATTCTCTTTCGAGATTTCGCATGATCTAAGTTTCCCGACTCCTATATTAAGTCCTTCTACATCACCCATAACCATTCTTGATCCAATCATGTCTCACTTGGCTCTCTCTCAGGTAAAGCCCTCCATTTCAGATTTGGGTTTTTGATTGGTTGTGCTTTTGATCATAAAGAATGAGGCTTTGAATCACTTTGTACTTACCCAGTTGGCAACTAGATTGATTGTGCTGTTTTTGATATTGGGTTGTCATTGATTTTGCTTGCAGGTTTCACTTACTACTACTGTTCCTGCTGGAAGTGACTTATCTCTCAGAAGATCTGTGTTCAAGGTCTGATTGTTTTCTTGTCCTCTCTTTTGTTGGGTCTTATTGATTCATTGTATCTGTGTTTGGCTTTTCATTGTGCAAAAGATTGAGGCTTTTTTGGGTTACACTTAATATGAGCTGTGAAGTTGGAATCTTGAGGATTGTCAAATATGTAGTAAATTCTGAAGGTTTCTAGATTTTCATTTTCTTTAGTTTTAATTGAGATCCAATTTTCTGGTAATCTGGCATTTTTCATATGCTTCATACTATTTCTTGGTTTCTCAGCTGCACACATGAAAGCTCTGTTATAGGTTTAGTGTACGCAGAGTTTATTTGTCTTCAGCTGTAGAGTTTATATAAAATTTTTCTGTTTTATCTTATAATTTCAATTGGCACTTTTGCATGGATTGCTTGGTTTCCCAGAGTACAACCAATTGTAGCTGTTACTTTCGGATGTGATAGTAATGGTCTGTTGGTGCTTTTAGCTGTCACTTTCAAATTGCTAAACTGAACTAATTCAAATTGCATTGGGTGCTAAATTGGTATTGGAAAGATTTTTCTTTGGCTATCATTGAAACTGCTTGTGATTTTGCTACAGGCACGAAGTGTAAATTTTAGTGATAAATCATGGGCACCAGTTTCAACTTTGGACTTGAAAACAAAGAGTGGGCGGCTACGAAACAAGCGCATAGTATGCATGTCAGTGCAACAAGCAAGTGCACCAAAAGTTGCTGTGTCTCCTTTAGAACTCGAAAATGCTACAGAACCCCCATTGAATATATACAAGCCGAAGGAACCTTATACCGCAACCATTTTATCTGTTGAGAGGATTGTCGGCCCAAGGGCTCCTGGAGAAACTTGCCATATAGTGATTGATCATGGTGGTAATGTTCCCTATTGGGAAGGACAAAGTTATGGTGTTATCCCTCCTGTAAGTAACAATTAAATATAACTTGTGTCTTCTTTTAATAATCAAGAGTTTTGGCTGAAAAAGTTAATTGAGAAAGATTACTTACGTTGCTTTCTTAAACCAACCATGCTTAGGAGGTATTATAATGAAATGTAATACTCCCTTTCTCCTGTTTCATTCCCTTGCCTGTGGATATTCAGTGCAGTTATGATTTGAACCTAAAAGGTTGTTGGTAGAGTTGTAGTTTCAGCCCCATCTACAGATGGGACTAATATTTTCATCTTCACACTAAATCAATTCTTTTGTAGTATCTAATTGTTATTCATTTGCATAACAGGGTGAAAACCCAAAGAAACCTGGTACTCCAAACAATGTCCGTCTTTACTCAATTGCATCGACAAGGTATGGAGACTATTTCGATGGCAAGACAACTAGTTTGTGTGTCCGCCGTGCTGTCTATTATGACCCAGAGACAGGGAAGGAGGATCCCTCCAAAAATGGTGTATGCAGCAACTATTTATGCAACTCTAAACCCGGAGATAAAATTAAGATCACAGGTATGAGCCCCGTCCTTAAAGATAAATTGGACCTTTTAGTTACACTTAGCATGAGAAAAGAGTCTCTGGCATTGCTAGCATAGATATCACATCTGGCTATATTCAGTAACCATGGTATGAGTTGTTAGATTCAACTATATTGCTTATTTTCCTTGAAAAAAAATTCGGTACTTACGATAACCACATTGAACATATAGAATGATTAAGTTCTTGTTCTCTTTATTCTCTGTTTAGCTATAATTTTCCCTGTGGTTTTTGCTTCTGTCCTGAAAGTAATATTGTTTACTTATTTGATTATTGATCTGAAAATCAACAAATTGATTTGGTATATTCTTTACATTTTATGAATTTGACACTGCTATTGGTACTCTAGTGGCACTCAGTTAATAGGTTAATATGAACTATAAATTGTATGCGGCAGGTCCTGCTGGCAAGATCATGCTCCTGCCTGAAGACAACCCCAATGCCACCCATATTATGATTGCCACTGGCACTGGTGTTGCTCCATACAGAGGTTACCTTCGTCGTATGTTCATGGAAGCTGTTCCTACATTCAAGTTTGGTGGCCTTGCATGGTTGTTCCTTGGAGTGGCCAATACCGACAGCCTCCTCTATGATGAAGAATTCCGCAAGTATCTTAAGGACTACCCCGATAATTTCCGATACGACATAGCACTTAGTAGAGAACAAAAGAACAAGAGAGGAGGAAAGATGTATGTTCAGGATAAAATTGAAGAATACAGTGATGAGATCTTTAAACTCTTGGATGGTGGGGCCCATATCTACTTCTGTGGGCTCAAGGGTATGATGCCTGGAATTCAAGAAACCTTGAAGAGGGTTGCAGAAGAAAGAGGGGAAAGTTGGGAGGAGAAGCTTTCACAACTGAAGAAGAATAAGCAATGGCATGTTGAAGTTTACTGATAAACTGAACCTGCAAAACCCATTTGTGTATGTCTCAAGGAAAATGTTAAAGTCCCCTCCATTAGGTAATGTGTTTTTTTTGCTGTCTTCTGTTTTATTGGAGGATTGGATTTACTCTCCTCAGCTTTAGATAAGGAACTTGAGGTAGCCATAGCATTCATCTGTATCTCTAAGTAACAAAGAGACAAGCCATTCTCTTGGTTGATTGATGTTTGATCTTCTGCCTTTGTAGCATTTTAAACATTTATCATTGAATAAACTGAAAGGTCCTTTACTTTTATATATATTCTGAGTTGTCCTTTGTCCTGTCAACCGTGGAATCACGTTTGCCATTAGGTGGTTTTAACTTTTACTTATCAAACAGTCTATTTTGAATTCAAATGATTCTGTTTTCCTAACTCAGCCTTTCATTGCATTGAGGTTTGCTGTTTAACTATAAATGAGAAGAATACCAAATTTTTCAGGTCACCATTTTCTGCTGTCAAGAAAGGATTCAACTGAAGTTTTGGGGCATAAATGCGGTAGATACTCATTTCCTAAAGCTATCTTTTCTTCCTTTAAAAATTTATTTCTTTCTAGAGTATGGTGATTGCATACTTATGCTAAGAGCTTCTAATCATTATTCATAAAACTTAATAATACTTTTCCTAATTATTATCTTAAACCTTGATAATATTGTGCGTAGAGAGCCGTATTCTCTGTCATTTGAGTTCAAAATTGATTTTCTCATCTCTCACCTCTCTGATGATGGTAATGGGTGGCTAATGTTGTGTACCCTAGTGCGTATTCCATTACTTAATTCCTTATTTTACTTATAATCTATGATTAAGAGTAAATCATCCAGTGATTGCTTCTTGAAAAGGCCAAGAGTTAGCTTATTACATATTTTACTGAAACATCACAAGTACAAAGAGCTGACTACTACCACTAGAGATTCGATTGACAAGTTCTAGGACATGAAGTATGCTATAATTAGTCAATCAAAGGCTGCTCAACAAGAGGACGATTTTACACAGCACCTCCTGCAGCGTTCTTCAAAAACTTGGTCGTGGTTTTGTTGAGCATGGCTAGCGCATCTTGCATACTTATCCTCTTTTCTGGTGATTCTGCACAACACGCTAGAGCCAATCTCATAAGGGATGATAAACACTCGCGCAAAATCATCGTCTTCTTCAGTCCCAAATAAATTGGCATCTACAACTTCCACTGTTCCACCTGGAAATACTGAATCTGCAACCCATAGCTTCATACTCACCTCCCCACCAAACATCTCGTCTGTTGGCTTCCTCTTTGTGAATGTTTCCATCAGTACAGTACCAAAGCTGTAAACACATCCCCTCTTCTCGAAACTATTCCTTTTATCCCATACCCTACAACACATGAATAAAAGAAGATTTATTAGTCACTGAAGACAATATATTAACTTTATAAATAAACAAGCAACAGTATATCCACCTGGAGCCATATAACCAATGGTTGCTAGGGTTATGGTATGAGTCGTAGAATTTCCACCACCTAGGAGTTTTGCAATGCCAAAATCAGCAACATGTGCAACCATATCATCATCTATTAGTATGTTGCTGGGCTTCAGATCACAATGGATGATAGGTGATGAAGGTATTCCAATGCCGATGCAACATCTATCGTTATATCCAACCTCTGCAATATGTTCAAAGAAGAGTTCCTAGAGTACAAGAAGTTATCAAGGCTCCCATTAGGCATGTAGTTCGGTACAACAGCTTTGAAATCTGTTTGACTGCAACAAGTGATGATTTTGAGAAGATTTCGATAACGAATATTGCTTAGCATTTCACATTCATTATCAGAACTCTTGGAAACTCCTTCTACTTCCAAGTTGAAAACCTTTATTGCAACGTCTATCCCATCTGACATTGTGCCTTTGTATACTGAGCCAAAAGCCCCAGTGCCAAGTAAATTGCATTCACTAAATCCATTTGTTGCCCTTAGAAGTTCCAAGCGTGAAACTTTTCTCCAAAGAAGTTTTTGAGGTGACAGGGTAGTCTGATCTGTTGCAGCTTCCACATTCCTTTTTCTGCATAGTATCATTGATACAAGGACTACAAGGAGAATGGCTGACAAGTTGCCTATAGTAATATACTTCACGAAATATCTGTTAGCTGCCTTCGTTTTGCACGTTGGAACAAGCAGTCGGGTCGCGCCACAGAGTGCACCATTTGAGACGAAAGATTCGGAAGAGAAGTTTTGAAATAACCACTTGTTGGAATTTCTCCTAGCAATTTGTTGAAAGAGAAATTGAGATACTGGAGATATGAAAGTGCTTCTAGAGACTTCGGAATGACTCCAGAAAGACTATTGTTGGATAGATCCAGGAGTTCTAGGCTTAGCGAGTTCCCAAATGAACTAGGACTATGGCCTTCTAGATTATTATTTGCCAAGGAGAGACTAAACAAATCTTGAAGACCCCCAATGCTGCTTGGTATAGAACCAGAGAAATGGTTGTTTGACAAATCTATATGTGCTACAACTTTCAAATTACCAATGTCTTCTGAGAGAGATCCAACCAAAGAATTAGATGACAAGTCTAAGTCCAGGATACATTTAAGTTGCCACAAGAAAGATGATACTGTCGAAGTTAACAAATTGGACATTAAATTTAGTGATGTGGCTAGATCACCTAAGCAGGAAGGTATAGAACCAGAGAAGAGATTATGAGGCATTTCCATATCAGCTAAGTTGTATAGTTGACAGAGTTCATCTGGGATATAGCCTACCAATTTGTTGTCACTCAAATACAGACCTTGGAGATTCCGTAGTCTTCCGAGTGTCGTTGGAAGTGATCCACTCAGTTGATTGAATCCTAGTTGCAAGCTGATCAAGCTGCTCAAGTTGCCTATCTCCTTGGGGATGTCACCCTTGAAGTTGCATCTTCTAAAATCAATATACTGTAGTGATGTAGATAGATTCCCTAAGGAGGCAGGGAGAGCAGTGTTCAAAGGATTGCCTGCGAGGTTCAACATACTCAAGTTTCTAAGATTGGCTAGACATGAGAAAATGTTTGTTTCTGGAGTGGAGGTATCAATGGTCAAATTGTTATCAATGGTCAAATTGTTAAGCGATAAGAGAAGCCACTGAAGAATTGGTAAGGTACAAAGCGTGACTGGAATGAAGCTGGAAAATGAATTAGACCCCATGTCTAGCTTGACGAGCTTAGAAGCATTGGAGATAAAATTTGGGATCACTCCACTGAGGTTATTTCCTGCTATATAAAGCACTTGGGGAGGCTACCCGAGAGTAGATTGAAAGAAATATGGACTACAGTTATGGAGGACATATTGAAGAATGTGGATGGGATGCTGCCGTTAAGATAGTTATCACCAAGTGACAAAACTTCTAGATTTGGAAGAGCGCACCGATCTCATGTGGTATAGAACCTGCCATGAAATGTCAGCAACCATGTTTAATTTTACGTTATATTGCCCTTAATTAGCATATTAGACTCTTATTGAATTTAGGTAAGTTAACTATCAAATAGTTAAAACCAAGATGAATGTAAGTGATCTGGGTCAAGTTCCCGATATTTCTGGGTATACTTCCACTGAAATTGTTATTCCCCAATGATAACCTAAGAAGTTGTTTGCATTGCCCCAAGTTTGATGGAAGTGCACCCTCGAAGGGGTTATTAGCAAATATAAAAATTGAAGTTTCAGAAGATTGTGACATATATTCTCTGGAAGTTTACCAAGCAAGCTGATTCTTGACAGAGACAAAGTAGTCAGAGAAGACCTGTTGAAGATAGCCATAGGAACAGGACCACTTAGTACATTGCTTTGCAGACTCAACTCTTCCAGTTGAACTAATGTTCGGATTTCATTTGGAATATTTCCTGAGAAAATCAACACATACCAAAGTTATCCACCAGCCCTATGATGTGATCATATATGCAGTTCGCTTCGATGATTGAATTTTATTTTTTGGGTTTCTATATCATATAAATTGTGCACAAATACAGTCTGTTGTGTAAAACTGAAATGGGAGTGATAGTAATGAACTGGCCAAATTATATATGAATTAGATGATTGGTCTGCAATTATGCTTTTAGAGGGAAGTAAAGTATAAATTGGAAATGGGAGAATTTAGCAAGGTATCATACCTTTGAAATTGTTCTAGTCAAGGTATATCTGCTTCAGCATTGTTAAGTTCCCTATTTCGCGTGGGATGCTACCTGTTAATTGAAGGTGAAAACTGTATCTTATACATCAATAGATGCCAAAACGTAGTACATAATGACTGTTATATATATAATTATTGGGAAAAAAATCCTAGGAGAGTTTTTCTCTCAACCCTAGTTGTCTACGGCCTCCTTGCCTCATTCAACAATTGCTTCATCCCTTTCTCTCCCTGCCTACGTTCTCTTTTGACTATGGCCTCCATTGATGCAGTAACAGCGAGCTTCGCTGCCTCGCTTGCTCTTGCTGATGGGGGTCGTGCCCCAGATCTGGGGAAGATCGGTGGAGGTCATGTTCACAAGTCCTCCCAATTTTTTCTCCTTGGCAAGCCTTTGACCCGAAAACCTATCGACCCAAAGGCATTCATGTCTCACTTCAATCGAACCTGGCTGGTGGATAAGGAGTTTCGGATCCAAGAACGGGCTGGTGATCTTTTCTTGTTCTCCTTTGCTTCTGCACGCGATCGTAACAAAATTCTTCGGGGGGGGGGGGGGGTGTGGGGGCCGGGTGGAGGGGGGGGGGGGGGAGTATGGTGTTTTGATCGTGCTCCTGTCTGCTTTGAAGAATACGATGGCGTTAAGCCATTGCATGAGTTTCCTTTTAAGCATCTTCGAATCTGGGCTAAAGTAGCTGGCATACCTCCTCTGGATGAAGAACCCGAGAATCTCATGTTGATTGGCAATCTGTTGGGTGGATTCTTGGACTATGACAAGAAGGAGTTTAAGAAGGGGGTGAATAGGGTTTTGTTCACCCATGAAATATCCAAACCGATCCTACTTGAAAGAAGAGTCTTTCTTGATACCGGAGTTGAACCTGTGTTGCAATTCCAGTTCGAGCATCTGCGGGGGAGATGTTCTCAGTGTGGTTTGGTCACACATGCCAGAATTGCTTGTGAGGAGCTAATTGCAGTCAACCCTACTTCTAGGGTTCTTCACTTTCCAGGAGGTTTGACCTCAGGGAATTCTTTTGCCTTTTCTGCCAAGAGTAAGGGAGACCTTCTCTATCCTTCCCCGGTCATTCCAAAGAAGAAGAGACCTGCTTTTCGCCGAGTGGAGCGTCTGAGCTCTGATCCTCCTTCTGCCCTTGATCCGGTTCCAATTGAAATCAGTCCTACTTCTGCGGGTAGTCATTTGGAGCATAGGTTGGAGACTACTGGGGCCTCAGGTGACGAACCTGTTATGGACGTTTCTTGTGATCTTGTTGTCCCTACAAGTATGCAGAAGACACAGATTGATCTGGTTTCCAAGAAACGGGAACGGAGCGGTGCTAACCATCATTCTCCCAAGAAGCAAGATTCCTACAGTGCAGGCGGAGGCACTTGGCCTCATTGAAGAGGATGGTGACCTTACTTTGGTCACTTTGAAAAAGAGGTCTGGTAGGCCTCTTGGAAGTAAGAATAAAGCTCAGAGTGTCAATAAGAAGCTTGGTAGTACTCCTCTGAAGATCACTTATCCTACTAGCATTGGAACAGTTCCCAGCCCTAGCGACAATGGCAAAGGAAAGATTTAGTCTTTCCAAATTTCTCTGCCTATTACTGGAAGCTTTAATCTTCTACTACTTGCATCTTAGTTTCTTTAGTTGTACACCAATTGAGGTCTCTAGGCGACTAGGTTACTAGCAAACGGAAGTTGGTAGGGAGGATTTTCTTTCTTGTGGTTAGGCTCCATAAGTGAGCGAATGTGTTAACAGTGAAGGTCACCTGTCATTTGTCTGATAGCTTAGACCATTTATGATTTTGGTGTAAGACAGTATTGGATGTACGAGCCTTCTGGCCATGGATAATTTGAATGAAGTTATCTCTTTTTCTCAAAAAAAAAAAAAGACGGTTATATATATAACCAAACAAGATTGTAATTTTTGAAGGTGAAAACTGTACATAATTTTTTTTTTTTTAGTTTGCAGAACTTGGGCTTATATATAACCGACATTGTAATTTTCCAAATCACGAAGATCAGTGATGATAATTATGGCACGTTTACTACTTGGAATGGAAAATAATCATGAATCGGAGACAAGTGGAATGAGAGAATAAAGGAATCGGTATTGATTCCGGAGGAATGATTCCTAAACTCATCTCCCCCCTTCGTAATCGAATTCCTGAGTATTCAGGAATCGATTCCTGATAAATAGGTGGGACCTACATCAATTCCGATTCCTTCATGCGTTAGTAAACACATGAATTCTTTTACCTGGAATCATTCCGATTCATTTATGTGTTAGTAAACACATGGATCTTTTTACTCCGTAATCATTCCATTCCATTCCAAGTAAGTAAACATGCCCTTAATAGATATAGAACCGTTATCAGCATCATGAAACTAACCACCCCATGATGATGACTATAATTTTATTGTGTTACAGCAAGTTCAATTATCTTCTATACATTCTTGGCCTATAAATATATAATTATGGGTCTACATCTTTATTTTATCCTGTCTGCATTTGCCTACGATCGACCCGCTCTGAAATTGTATGCAACTTCTCATAGTGTCCATTGTACGTACATTGTTTTACTCCATCTCTGCCGTCTTTGTATTATATGACTTGTTTGTTGGTCGATTTCAACTTAGCTCTCTGTCAATTTAATTTAGAACTGCTTATAAGAGAACTGTTTAACACCACACCTCCTGCAGTGGCCTTCAAAAACTTGGTCTTAATTTTGTTGAGCGTGGCTAGAGCATCTTGCATATTTGTTCTCTCTTCCGGTGATTCTGCACAACAAGCTAGAGCTAATCCCAGAATGGATGACAAACACTCTGTCGTGCTCACAACATCATTGCCTTCTTGAGTCCCAAATAAATTGGCATCTGCAACTTCAACTATTCCATCTAGAAATAGTGAATTTGCAACCCATTGCTTCATACTCATATCCCCACCAAACATCTCATCTGTTGGCTTCCTCTTTGTGAATGTTTCCATCAGTACAATACCAAAGCTGTACACATCCCCTCTTCTCGAGACTATTCCTTCTGTTCCATACTCTGCAATGTATAAATGAAAGACCTATAAATAAAATTAATGTGGACGACATACATAAACTTCAGACATAAATAAGCAATAGTATATCACCTGGAGCCATATAACCAATGGTGGCTAGGGTCATTGTCTGAGTCATAGAATCTCCACCACCTAAAAGCTTTGCCATGCCAAAATCAGCAACATGTGCGACCATATCATCATCTAGTAGTATGTTGCTGGGCTTCAAATCACAATGGGTGATGGGTGTTTCATAACCATGATGAAGGTACTCCAACGCTGATGCAACATCAATCACTATATTCAACCTCTGCAGGAGGCTCAAGGAAAGGTTTTCGGAATACAACCATTTGTCAAGACTCCCATTGGGCATGTAGTTCAGTACTAAGGCTTTGAAGTCTGTTTGACTGCAACATGAGATTATTTTGAGAAGATTTCGATGACGAATATTTCCTAGCATTTCACATTCATTATCAAAACTCTTGAAAGCCCCTTCGACTTCTAAATTGAAAACCTTTACCGCAACGTCTATCCCATCTGACAACGTTCCTTTATATACTGTGCCAAAACCCCCAGATCCAAGTAGGTTGTTTTCATTGAACCCATTTGTTGCCCTTAAAAGTTCCAAGTGTGAAACATTTCTCCAAAGAGGCTGATGTAACAGGGCAACCTCTGTTGCAGCTTCCACATTCCTTTTTCTGCATAGCATTATCATCGATGCAAGGCCTACTATGAGCACTATCGCTGACAAGATGCCTATAATAATATATTTTGGGAAAGAACTGCCAACTGCTTTCTTCTTGCATGGTGGAACAAGCAATTGGGGTGCACCACAGAGTGCACCATTTGAGACAAAAGATGCAGAAGAGAAGTTATTGAAAGGTCCACCAGTTGGAATTTCTCCTTGTAGTTTGTTGAAAGACAAATTCAGAGATTGGAGATGTGAGAGTGCTTCTAGAGACTTAGGAATGACTCCAGAAAGACTGTTGTTGGATAAATCCAGGATTTCTAGGCTTAGGGAGTTCCCAAATGAACTAGGAATGTTGCCTTCAAAATTATTATTTGCCAAGGAGAGTGAGACCAAATTTTCAAGACCCCCAAAGCTGCTTGGCATCAAACCTGATAAATGGTTGTTTGATAAATCTATATCTACCACAACTTCCAAATGGCCAACATTTTCTGAGATAGGTCCACTTAGACTATTGGATGATAGACGTAAGACCAAGATGTATCTAAGTTCCCACAAGGAAGAAGGTATTGTGGAAGTTAGCATATTGTATCCTAAATTTAGCCTTCTTAGTGATCTGGTTAGGTTACCTAAGCAGGAAGGTATAGTACCAGAGAGTACATTAATAAACAATTCTAAATCAGCTAGGCTGTCTAGCTGACAAAGTTCATCTGGTATGTTTCCTTGCAATTTGTTAAAAGTCAAATACAAACCTTGGAGATTCCGTAGTTTTCCCAGTGTCGTTGGAATTGATCCGCTCAGTTCATTGAATGCCAGGTACAAGGTTGTCAAGCCGCTTAAGTTGCCAATCTCGTTGGGAATGTTACCCCTTAAGTTGCATCCTCTAAAATCCATATATTGTAGTGATGTAGAGAGATTCCCAAGGGAACTAGGGAGGGTGGTATTTAAAGGGTTTCCTGCTAGGCTTAGCATCCTCAAATTTCTGAGATTAGGTAGACAGGAGAAAATGTTTGCTTCTGGGGTAGAAATATCAATCATCAAGTTATTCAACGATAATAGAAGCCATTGAAGATTTGGCAAGGCACAGAGGTTAGCAGGAATAAACCCAGAAAATAAGTTTGGGCCCATGTCTAGTTTTGTGAGCTTAGAATCATTGGAGATGAAGTTTGGGATCTCTCCACTAAGATTATTTCCTCCTACATGGATCTCTTGTAGGTTTGGAATGACAAGGCCTATATTTGCAGGGAGACTGCCTGAGAGTTGATTCAAAGAAATATCGATTCCTGTTAGCAAGGATAAATTGAAGATTTCTGATGGGACGAGGCCTTTGAGATTATTCGCACCAAGTGCTAAAATCTCTAAGTTTCCAAGGTGACCAATCTCGTGTGGTATTGTCCCTGCCATAATGTCATCAACCTTAGAGCACTAAAAACACAGTAAATATTAAATAGAGTTGAAATAACGGGCAAGTTACCTGTCAAATTGTTTGGACTAAGATGAAGATACTTGATCTGCGTCAAGTTCCCAATATTTCTAGGAATACTCCCACTGAAATTGTTATCTCCCAAGGTTAATACCAGAAGTTGTTTGCACTGCTCTAAGCTTGATGGAAGTGGACCCTGAAATTGGTTGTAAGCCAAATTCAATTTCTGAAGATTAGGGAGATTCCGACACAAATTGTCTGGAACCTTGCCGTTCAAACGGTTTCTATATAGATTCACAGTAGTCAAAGAAGACATGTTGAAGACACCCGCAGGAACAAGACCTTCTAGGCCGTTGTCTTGCACAAACAATTCCTCCAAATCCAAAGCACCAATCTCCTTTGGAAGTTCTAAAATTCAACATGTATATTAAAAACTCATGAGCTGAGCCATAAAGTCGTTATAGTCAACAGACTCAACACTGCAACACACCCAAGCCATACCTTTGATGTTGTTCGAGTCTAGGTACAGCATCTTCAGCGTTGTTAAGTTCCCAATTTCTTTCGGTATGGTACCTGTTAATATAATGAAGATTTCTTGTATGTCCTTTAGGTGAACGCTACGTATATGTAGGTACGTACAGATAGAATTCCATGCCATAAAACATGTATGCTAGTATGTATAGAGCAATAAAAAACATATTACTAAGTAAATTAATTGACCATCACGAACTAATTAATTGAAGAGTTGTATGTAGATAGATTGTTGCCACTCACCTGATAGTTGATTATATCTGAGATCAAGTACTTGTAGTGCAGACAAGTTGAAGATAACCGCGGGTATTGAACCTGAAAACCCATTGCCATACAAGTTGAGGATTTGTAGTTTGGACAAGGACCCCAACCATAGTGGAATCTCTCCCACAAAGTTATTGAATCCGAAGCTAAACAACGTGAGTCGCCGCAAACCAGCCAATTCCCCTGGGATAGTTCCGTGGAAGCTGTTATTTTCTAGGCGCATCCCAGCAAGAAATGACAGGTTTCCTAGCTCCGGAGGAATGGTGCCAGTGAGATGAAACACAGAGAGGTTCAAAAATACGACCCTAAGGTGGCGTTCACCGCATGTAACCCCGACCCAGTTGCAAACGTCGGAGTTGGATGACCAGTTGGTCAAGATCTTGTTCTGAGGGTCATCGGTGATACGTGCTTTGAGAGCAAGAAGAGCAGACTGGTCGGTGCTGAAGTTGGTTTGCGCTGCAGCCATGGTTATGTTACTGGTGCAACAATAGTAAACCACCAGCAAAGCTATCCCCCACAGAATTTGGTTTTTCTCCATTGCTAGATTGGAGATACTGCTTCTCCTAATGTCGTGTGTATGTGTGTGTGTATATACACACGCACAGACACATACTATATCGATCGATTTTTTATTTATTTATTCTTCGGCCGACTTGCATATATCACAGAACGTTGAGCGACTTTCTAGGTTGAGGGAATTGACGGTCGATTCTATTCAAGCTTGGTGGAGCGAGAATCAACGGCTTTGGAGTTCGGATGCAGTAGAGGAGGAAGCGGAAGAGGGCGTGCGGTGGCCGAAATTTCGGGCCTGACGGAGTATGGAAGATGGAGGAGGATTGAGAAGCTATTGGATCGATTTGGCTTTTAAGCTTTAGAGATAAGAGAGAGAGAGAGAGAGAGAGAGAGAGAGAGGTAAAATGAAGCAGACGAGAGAGAAAAGAAAGAAAATTAGAAATTAGATTAAATTGTAATAAAAGAAAAAAGAAATTATTTCACAGAACGTTTTCTCCCCAATAATGCCATGAATATTTTTGGAATTATGATAGCCATTTCACCTATTTTGTCAAGATATGACAAGACTAACTAACATAGTAATATATTACATGCTCCATGATATGATAGAGTTTAGAAATAACATGATTTGATGATTAGCATCTATATGTCTACTTAATTTCACATCATTATTTAGCAAAAGAAAAAGGGATAATGTCTCTTTACCCTATTTTTAGAGAAATTTTTCCCCCTTCCACCACTCACTTATTTTTCTCCCATTACCCATAATAACTCTTATAAGTGTTTCATAATACCCAATAATTTATTTATTTTTTAAATTATTTTTAAGACTATTTTGCCCTCGCCTCTTTGTCACATAGAGCGAAGTCATAGTAGACTTCGTGCGGAGGTCACCGAATTCCAGTCACCAGAGGTCCCTAAATAGGTCGTCGAAAATCTCATAGGTCACTGAAAACTTTTATTGCCGCCCCACCAACAAAAAAAAAAAAAGTTTATAGCCCCCCCCCCTCCCCAATAATAAAAGTTTGGGAAAATTTTGAGAACAGTACATTAACTTAAGGCCACTATGCATTTATGTACACAAAGTTACAAATTATATACTTTAGTACACAAACATTTGTCCCCGACTAAAGAATGGTACACGACGTTAATCACTCTGTCAGTCCATATGCCATTATCTATATTATGATGGGTAGAATATGAATTTTACCTAGAAAAGATGAACCCATCCCCAACCCAACCCTTACCCAGAAACCTACGCTCTCTCCTCCTCCTCCTTCTTCTTCTTCTTCTTCTTCCTCACCTCTCTGTTTCTCTCTCTCTCTCTCTCTCTCTCCTCCACTAATCCTATCACTTTTTCTTTTCACTCTTTCAAATCTTTCAGACCAAATTAACCAAAACCCTTCTTCAATCTCGAACCCTCAAAAAC
>BDJD01000769.1:23139-86843 GCA_002564525.1 Rosa multiflora | reverse complement strand
TAATGTTTGTGACATATTTCTCTAGTGATCGATCCTATAGGAGCATTCTTTCCTTATGAACAAATGATCCTGTGGATTCCAAACTCATGAAGCACAAGCAAGCACCAAACAAGAGAATAATCCCAACATTTTTTCTGTAAAAAAATAAGATAACATCGAGTACAATTATTACCCCAGCTGCCCAGCAGCTAATATTGAGAAAAACCAGCATATGTTAAGGTCTAATTAGTAGGAAATAGTCAAATCAAAGTCGATAATGGTTTTGGACTTTGAACTTGGGAGCCACTGGAGGCCATTTTTTTCAAACTCATCTTGTGAAACTTTAGACACTCGTGTGTAAATTTCATAAAATCATGATCCTCCCAATAATCTTATAGTCAGATAGCTGCCACATCATCTAATGTCACATTCAGATGCTTTCTCCCTCAAACCAACATTATAGTCCCGGTCATCCACATGTTTAACAATAACAAAAACCCTTTTGCTTCTAATTTGAACGGGGTGATCTCGTTCTTGATCCAGCATTCCATCACCTCTTTGCACGCCAATATGGCCTTAGAAAAGCTAGATATTGGCCAAAAGAATAAAAGTGATGCAATAGTGAAACCTAAACAGGACCAATTAGTCAATAATGAATAGGTCTTGAGATTGAAATCTGAAGTGCCTTCTTCTCCGCAGTGACTAGGTAGAAAACAAACTGCAAACAAAGATCAGATGAATATTTACAAAATAAAGTGAAACCCATCGTCTCCAAAATGTAATGCAGATCAAAGAGCAGAGAATTGGTTAGAAGAGACGAAATAAAAGTTTTAATTTTTTTTATCAATAATAGGCCATGCTCTTCTATAAATTGTTCAAGGATATGGTTTATATCTTAATGTTCTTGAAGGATTCTAGATCTTATACAACAAGGTTTGAATGGAAAACTGTTTTTTTTTTTTTTTCCTCCAATCGGGGGGCAGATTTGACGTTGGTTTGAGAAGAAAAAACCCAAAACATGAAACAAGCTGATGTGGCAACAATCTAACTATTGGAATATTTAAATGACTAGGAGTTTATGAAATTCATAGCTTCACATATATAGTCAATGTAGAGGAGCTCGATCCACGAGAATATATGTTCGTACACACCCGCTTGGTAATGCGAAGGAGCTCAGGAAGTATATGGGCCTTGGATCCAACCACCCCAGATCGCTCAACGACCAAAAGAACAAAACCTCTAACTACTGAAGACTAAGTCCGTCGACGAAGTCAAAGACTTGCTTCATGCAGTCGTCGATAGCCACGCGCTGCCCCTTGGGGGAGGTGGAAGAGGAGCCCTTAGAGGAACGTGAGAGATGGGAGAGGTAGGCGGAGAGTTTACGGGTGTGAGAGAGAGAGAGAGAGAGAGAGAGAGCGTTTCCAGAATGATTTTGTAATATTATAATTCTTTGAAGGTTAAAAGTGACATTTCATAATTAAATAGGTTAATGAGAATAACAATCTGTTAGCTGAATAAGTAGATTAATATTGGGTCATGTTTTTGCATTGAGTAAAGGCCTAAAAAAAAAGTCAAGAGTGTCCTCGACTTCTTGGACATGCATTGTGCAAAACTGCAAATAAAGCATGAATCATATCACTTAAACTGTTACCTATACAAGCAATATATGGGCCGGAAAAAAAAAAAAAAAACTGTTTAAACAAAAGTGAGTCATAATGCAACTAGAACTTCAACAAGAAGAACCGAGTCATTCAATTATACGGGCTATTAAAAGATACGACGGTTCAACAGTGTGAAGCAACTTCCTTCAAAAACTTTGTCTTGATTTTTTTGAGGCTGGCTAGAGCACCTTGCATAGTTATTCTATCTTCTGGTGACTCTGCACAGCAACCTATAGCTACTCTCAGTGCAGACAAATTGAAGATTAATTTGTGTGGGAATTGAACATACAAATCGATTACCATGCAAATTAAGGATTTGAAGTTTGTGTAAGGACCCGAACTATGATAGAGTCTTTCCAGTAAACTTGTTGAACCGGAAGTAAATGGACTTCCTGCAAACCAGCCAATTCATGATGGAGAACACTATTAAAACTGTTATTGCTCAAGTCTAGCTCAGTGAGCGATGGCAGGTTGCCGAGCTATCGAGGAATGGTGCCTGTGAGACCCATGAAGAAAAGGTTCAAAGTTACAACTCGAAGGCCATTCTCAATCGTTGTTGTTTAAAATAGACTAAGGTTTGAATTTTTAGACCTTCAAATGATACTATTTATTTAAATAGTAAGACCTATAATTTTTTCCAACTCTAACGTTTGAGGGCATAATAATCTTTATGTGAGCCATTATTCTCCACAACAAATATATGTGGGTCAACCTTTAACTACTCATGGTCTATTTCCGTCTACACAGTGGGTTTTTTTTTTTTTGAAAAGGGGTTTGGAATCCAGCCTAGCTGGGTGGCTCAGCTCCACGCCTGATTCTATTTATTATATTAATATTAAAATTTTACAACGGGGGGACGTAAAACCTGAACCCCGTGCTACAGAGAAACAACTACAATAATCCTCGTAGAGAACATCTTGAATAATAACAGGCGTCCCATCTAACCAAACATCAGTAAGTGCACCCCAAGTCCCCAACTAGCAAGGTGAGGTAGCCTATCAGCTACACCATGGGTTATATATAGACCAACTTATAGACTCTAAACCGTCAAAATTGATTTTTGTAATAGACCCAACCTCCAATTTAAGGTGGATTTTGGAAACTTGGGGTTTAAAATAAGGTTTTTGAGCCTACGAGCGCACTGACCTAAGGTGGCGAGCATCCAAATAACCCCAACCCAGCTGCACATGGGTGCATTGGTTGATCAGTTGGTTAAGATCATGTTGTGACTTGTGAGGGTTTCTACCGGTGATTTGGGCTTTTAGGGGAAGAAGAGCAGGCTGATCTGTGTTGTTGACGGTGGCAGTTTGCGTTGCGCTGCCGCCATGGTTAACTTAACCATGCAGTAGTAGTTTACGAGCAGCAACGTCGTTATTGCCAAGAGGAACTGATTCCTTTCCATTGCTCTATAATGGGGTCTACACTCTAGAATTCGAATAGAGATGTGTGTGCTTTAGCTTCTTTTAGTGTTGCTTTACTATATATACACAAATGCATATTCCGCTGCACGTACAGCTTTATTTTACTTCCTGCCTGTTAGGAAGTTGATTGAGCATATCTTATACATTAAATTAAGATGATCTGTAAATATCTGTATCTCTTGATTGTAGATTGCTTCCCTAGAATATAGCTTAATTGTAGGAGTAGATGACGTGAGTATAGGAATTACTTCATGTATATGTACACAGTCGCATAACAATGAATTCTATTAAGCCAAATCTTCTTCTTTTCACTGCCGTCTATTTTTCAGCTAGCTAAACTCTCCAATTCCAAGTGACAAGTGGCAAGTGGAAGAGTAATACCGCCACTGTACGTAGCAGCAAAGCATCATATGTATCAATATATTACAGTGGAAGGCAACTCGAACTATAATGTTATCAACAGCATCAAGGGTATATGCTCTCTTTCTTGGAGAATCAAGTTCTCGGTTAAGATATCAAACGTTTAGCATCTTCAATCTTTGTGTCAATATAGGGCATTATTATTCTCGTAGTATTTCTATGGGGAAATTACTGGTTACTCCCTGTACTTTTAGGGAGTCGACAGTTCAGTCCCTGCTATCCTAATTTCTCATTCATGGATCATCAACTCCATTACTCCGGAAATTTCTGACAGTGTCATCTACTACACCACCGCTCGTGAGGTTTGGGAGGTTCTTCGTGAGCGCTTCCCTCAAAGTAATGCTCCTTGCATCTTTGAAATACAGCGAGAGATTGCTTATCACCGACAGGAACAATTGTCTGTTTCAACCTATTACACCAAGCTGAAGAGTCTATGGGATGAGTTGGCTTCCTATACTGATGCGTCATCTTGTTCATGTGGAGCACAACAAGATCGACAAAAGTTGATGCAGTTTCTAATGGGTCTAAATGAATCTTACACTGCTACACGGGGACAATTACTCTTGATGAATCCTCTCCCTTCAGTCCGCCAAGCCTATTCCTCTGTTTGTCAAGAAGAAAAACAAAGGCTTCTTAGTGCCACCAATGCGATTACAGAGACCAACTCAAGTGCTGCCATGGCTGTACGCAACAACAGGCCCAACAATTCAACTGCTTCAATTGAAATAGGAAGAACAGATCGTACCT
Source organism: Rosa multiflora (assembly GCA_002564525.1). Taxonomy (NCBI): domain Eukaryota; kingdom Viridiplantae; phylum Streptophyta; class Magnoliopsida; order Rosales; family Rosaceae; genus Rosa; species Rosa multiflora. Next base: position 82,615 of record BDJD01000769.1, on the reverse strand, counting down.
ACAACAATCCACAGGACATGCGACGTTCTGACCAAGACAAGCGTCGCTCAGGTTCTTTCAGAGGGCGGCCTCACTACACCTATTGTGGAGAGATGGGTCATTTTATTGAGAGATGTTATCAACTGAACGGATATCCTCCGGGTCACCCAAAAGCAAGATCAGGTTCTAACTCTAAATCGAACCATTTCAAGAATGCTCCTGCAGCCAATCAAGTTTCTGAGGGTTCAAACAAAGATGAAGGAAAGTCGGTAGTGACAACTGAAATTTCTGAAGCTCAAATACAGCAGCTTTTGTCTCTTCTCAAGGACAAAGATGGAAATACAATTTCTCAAGCAAATGCGACAATAACTAAACCAGGTTTGTCTAAAATCTCTTCTCGCCTCTGGATCATCGACAGCGGCGTGACAGATCATATCTCTTCATCTCCACAGTTATTCTTGCGTAAGGATAAAAATAGCTCACTACCTCCAGTATTGTTACCAAGTGTAGAAAAGGCAAACATTGTCGCAAAGGGATCATTACCGCTGAACTCTATATATTATTTGTATGATGTATTATGTGTGCCCACATTCAAAGTGGATTTAATGTCAGTTAGCCGTTTGACTAGAGGTCTGAATTGCTCAGTGACTTTTTTTCCTTATTGGTGTATTCTGCAAGATCTGGATACGAGGAAGATGATTGGTTTGGGTAAGCAGCGTGATGGGCTATACTACTTAGTGGCATTAGCGACGAAGAAAACCACAACCAACCCTAATTCATCCTCACACACTCAACCAGGGTGCAACCTCACCACCTTATCTACCGATCTCTGGCACAACCGTTTAGGCCATGTTTCCCATTCTCGTTTAAGTTTTATTGCTAAGAACTTTTTGAATGTTAAAGTTCAGTCTAATAATGCTTGCCCTATCTGTCCTTTGGCAAAGCAACATCGTTTACCTTTTGGTACTAGTGCAATTTCCTCTAAACAACCATTTGACCTTATTCATTGTGACATCTGGGGTCGTTATAAAGATCCTTCCCTTTCTGGTGCACACTATTTCCTTACCATTGTCGATGATTACACACGCTTTACTTGGATATTTTTGATGAGACACAAAGATGAAACACAATCTCTTTTAAAGCGTTTTTTTTAGTTACGTATCCACTCAATTTGCATCTCACATCAAAGTCTTTCGCAGTGACAATGGTGGTGAATTTCTTTCCCTCCACTCATTTTTCAAAGATAATGGTGTTCTTTTCCAACATTCTTGCGTTTACACCCCCCAACAGAATGGGGTAGTGGAACGCAAACACCGCCACATTCTTCAAGTAGCACGAGCTTTGAAATTTCAAGCTCAACTCCCTACTCAATTTTGGGGAGAATGTGCACTTATCGCGGTACACATTATCAATCGCTTACCTACACCCGTTCTCTCTTTCCAAACTCCATACGAACGCCTTTACTCGAAACCACCCACTTTTTCCCACCTTCGTGTGTTCGGTTGCTTGGCTTTTTCTACAATGTCCATACTACTCATAAATTTGATTATCGTGCTATGGCATGTGTTTTCATCGGTTACCCTGTTGGTCAAAAGGCTTATAAATTGTTTAATCTATCCACCAGAAAAATTTTCACTAGCAGAGACATAGTTTTCCATGAAAAAGTCTTCCCTTATGCTTCTGTTCAGCCCATTCCCCTTGTCCCTTCGTTGGCCCACTCTTCCGGTCCCATACCTACACCGATCCACGACCCCACTTCCTTTATTCCACCTACTTCTGACGCTGCCCCTGTTCCCTCGTCTTCTTCTCCAGCTCCCACGACCCCATCCCCTGCTTTCCCAGAAAGCATCGCGCCCTCTCCTTCTATCACCCAACCCACCCAGGCCTTGCCGACACCATCATCACCGGCGCCCCCATCCGATCCACCCGCTCCTTCGCCTGACCCGCCTTCTCCTTCACCCGATCCACCAGCTCCTTCCCTTAACCCACCTGCTCCCCTTCGTCGCTCCAACCGCTCCACCGGACCGCCGGTGCGGTTCCAAGATTATCTCTGCTCTCAAGTCACACATCCTTGCTCCGATCCGTCCTCTTCCTTGCTTCCAGGTCCAACCAAGGGCACTCGATATCCACTGGCTAATTATGTCTCCTATCACCGATACCAGCCTGCACACTGTTCGTTCGTTGCCCATATCAGTCATGCCACCGAACCCCAATCTTATTCTGAGGCCGCCGTTCATCCTGAGTGGCAAGCAGTGATGCATTCTGAATTGCAGGCTCTCCAAGCCAATGGCACCTGGACTCTCACTACTCTTCCACCCGGTACGAAACCGATCGGTTGTCGCTGGGTATACAAAATCAAACACCGTTCTGACGGTTCTATTGAGCGCTACAAAGCACGTTTGGTGGCCAAGGGATTCACTCAATTAGAGGGTGTGGATTATCAAGAGACCTTTTCCCCCACCGCCAAGATCATTTCCGTTCGTTGCTTGCTTGCTTTGGCAGCAGCTCGTGGCTGGCAACTTCACCAATTGGATGTTAACAATGCCTTTCTTCACGGCGATTTGCATGAAGAAATCTACATGTCTCCGCCGCCCGGGCTTCAGAGACAGGGGGAGGAAAACCTCGTGTGTCGCCTCCATAAGTCATTGTACAGTTTAAAACAGGCATCCCGGCAGTGGTTCGCAAAGTTCTCGGAGGCTATTTGTTATGCCGGTTTTGTACAGTCACGAGCTGATTACTCATTATTCACCAGAAAGCAAGGCAAGTCCTTTACTGCCCTCTTGATATATGTTGATGATATTTTGATTACCGGAAATGATCCTGTGAGTATTGCTGCAATTAAGAAATTCCTGCATAGTCATTTTTGCCTTAAAGATCTTGGTAGCTTGAAATATTTTCTTGGCATTGAGGTTTCTACTTCTAAAAATGGGATTTTTATTTCCCAACGTAAGTATGCATTAGAGATCATTAAGGATGTAGGACTGTTAGGTGCAGCTCCTGTTGACACTCCTGTGGAGCGGGGATTAAAATTGTCTGACAAAAGTGACTTGCTCAAGGATCCGGGTTCTTATAGAAGATTGGTCGGAAGGTTGATATATCTTACGGTTTCAAGGCCGGATATCACATATTCTGTTCATGTATTAAGCAGGTTTATGCATCAACCTCGGAAGCTTCATATGGAAGCGGCACTCAGGGTTGTGCGTTATCTCAAAAATGCGCCTGGTCAAGGGTTGTTCTTCTCTTCAAATAATGATTTCAGGTTAAGAGCTTATTGTGATTCAGATTGGGCAGGCTGTCCACTTACTAGAAGGTCCACTACAGGTTATTGTGTTTTCCTTGGACCTTCACTAATTTCTTGGAGGTCGAAACGCCAGAAAACCGTGTCTCTCTCTTTAGCCGAAGCTGAGTATCGTGCCATGACTGGAACATGCTGTGAGTTAACTTGGCTACGATATCTGCTCAAAGTTTTGGGGTTGTTGCATCAAGAACCAGCCTTGTTGTACTGCGACAATAAAGCAGCGTTGCATATTGCAGCCAACCCTGTTTTTCATGAGCGTACGAGGCATATTGAAATGGATTGCCATTATATCAGAGACAAAATTCAGGATGGATCCGTTGCTACGAGATTTGTGAGCTTAGCACATCAGTTAGCGGATGTCTTGAGTAAAGCCTTGGGAAAAGAAGTTTTTACTCCTATGATTCGCAAGTTGGGAGTACGAGACATTCACTCTCCTCCAACTTGAGGGGGAGTGTTAGGAAGTTGATTGAGCATATCTTATACATTAAATTAAGATGATCTGTAAATATCTGTATCTCTTGATTGTAGATTGCTTCCCTAGAATATAGCTTAATTGTAGGAGTAGATGACATGAGGATAGGAATTACTTCATGTATATGTACACAGTCGCATAATAATGAATTCTATTCAGCTCATCGATACGATCTCGTACATATATGGAACGCAAAAATCGGAGTTTGTATGAATTAATTATGAATTTTAGAAGAAAGGAGGGGAGAGGAGAGAAAAATAAAAAACAAAAAGAGGAAGGGAGGGGCAAAATAGTCATTTTGGACCAAATTGTGTGAGATTTGAAAGTCTGAGGAGTAACTTGTCGAAATTAGGATAGCAGGGACTGAACTGTCTACGCCCTAAAAGTACAGGGAGTGACCAGTAATTTCCCCGCTAGCTAAACTCTCCAATTCCAAGTGACAAGTGGCAAGTGGAAGAGTAATACCGCCACTGTACGTAGCAGCAAAGCATCATCTGTATCAATATATTACAGTGGAAGGCAACTCGAACTATAATGTTATCAACAGCATCAAGGGTATATGCTCTCTTTCTTGGAGAATCAAGTTCTCGTTTAAGATATCAAACGTTTAGCATCTTCAATCTTTGTGTCAATATAGGGCATTATTATTCTCGTAGTATTTCTATTTAGTTTAATTGTCTTCTCAATTTTATCTTTTCATTTTGTATTATATAAGTTGGAGAATGAAATTCATGTTCCCTAATAACAATAATTTACAATCAAGACTCATTCTTTTTATTTTTGGCTAAAATTATTATAAAAAGACAAAATTTAAGTTATTAAATAACGAACCATGGAGTATGGATAGTAAAATTGAGAGTGTGAATTTCACTTCCATATAACTTTATATATTGGTTAATTAATAAGGTTGAAACTAATGAGCAAATATTAGATTTTTAAGTATTTACTATACTATAATTTGACTATATATATATATACATATTATGAAATTATGTAATTTGCAAGCATTTTCTCCTGTAAATTTCTGATAACTAGGAGAAGAGAAAATCTCCAAACTGAAAAGGAACCTCAATCTCATAATGACACTATCCATTGCAAATTTTTACTATTAATATAATAAATAAAACCGGACGTGAGACTAAGCTTTCCGGTTGGGCTGAGTTCCAAATCTTATTTAAGAAAGAAGAAAAAAAATGACATTATCCGTACAGAAGCTAGAGGGGAAGCCATTTAGTGCTAGGTTATTGAACAAGTCTAATCGTGACATGCCCGACCCAACTACATAATGACACTCTCCGTCAACAAATAAAATTGTATGAGGGAGATTAACTTCGTACATCTTCAAATCATTGATTGTTATGTTACAAATTACAATAAAAAAAAGTGGATACATTATCCTATCATTCCTATGCTCCTCTCATTTGGGTTGGCAATGAATTTATTACTCTTCATAGTCCTGTCATGAACTCTCTAATGACGGTGTAACCCATTATTTGATTCCTTTTCTTTTTGTTTGATTCCTTATCTTTGATAAGTATGTTTGCCACACTTAGTGCAAGGGTGTCATCATGTGATTGCATCCTTGAAATTAAAAGCCTAATGCAAGCCTTGTATTCATCCAATACTAGTAATCTATTTGTATTTTTTTTTATGGTAAGTAAGGGGTAAAAAAGACCCACAAACAAAGAAACAAACTAAAAAAGAACTAGCTAGCTTGAGCTATCATTAGGCCTAACAGAAATTCTTCTTTGCCGAGATACTCCATCAAGATCATCAAGATAAGCAGAAGAGGCATGAATGGGAGGACCATCAAACTCAATTATCCCATAAGCATGATTGATGCTCTCCTTAGCAAGGCAATCAGCTACCATATTACTTTCTCTGTAAATGTGCTTTAGGGAGAAGCAATGGAAGTTTCTGATCAAATTTTTGCAGCAACAAATAAGCGAGCCCATGGGATGAAGAGCAACATCAGTATGAGAGATCAACTTCGCTAGAATTGCAGAATCCGTTTCTACTTCAATATGAGTAATGTGACATTTAAGAGCTTATTGAAGACCATAATATAGGCCCCAAGATTCAGCATCTAAAACTTCACCTATGCCCAAGTTTATCTGGAAACCCATTCATGCCATTCATGCCAGTGTGGAAAAAAGAAAAATCATGTATACAATAATTTCTTCTGTACAATGATGGAAAAGGGCTACAACTAATAGGTGGGAAATATCCTTTTCAATATTGATAACAGCCATGTGAATTTAGAGTGTCAACTGTCATTGCTATCCAGATATATTAAGTAGTAGATTTTGTCAACATCGGCAACCACGCCCTTTTTCACACTATATTTCATTGACATTTCCTCTGGAGAAACAAAGAAAAAGGAAGGAAGAAATATATCCACGTGGATCATTTGAACAATGGCAGCATTAAAAATGAATTTAAGTTAGAGTGTCAATCATGTAATCATTTATACAGTTCCTAGAAGGTCAATGATATAAACCTCAAGATATGAATAGATTTTGGAATGACCAAGTAAAATACATAAAATAAAAAAATAAAACCCAAATCCTTACAGAATTTGGAGTTTTTCTCCTGTAAATTTCTGATAACTAGGAGAAGAGAAAATCTCCAAACTGAAAAGGAACCTCAATCTCATAATGACACTATCCATTGCAAATTTTTACTATTAATATAATAAATAAAACCGGACGTGAGACTAAGCTTTCCGGTTGGGCTGAGTTCCAAATCTTATTTAAGAAAGAAGAAAAAAATGACATTATCCGTACAGAAGCTAGAGGGGAAGCCATTTAGTGCTAGGTTATTGAACAAGTCTAATCGTGACATGCCCGACCCAACTACATAATGACACTCTCCGTCAACAAATAAAATTGTATGAGGGAGATTAACTTCGTACATCTTCAAATCATTGATTGTTATGTTACAAATTACAATAAAAAAAAGTGGATACATTATCCTATCATTCCTATGCTCCTCTCATTTGGGTTGGCAATGAATTTATTACTCTTCATAGTCCTGTCATGAACTCTCTAATGACGGTGTAACCCATTATTTGATTCCTTTTCTTTTTGTTTGATTCCTTATCTTTGATAAGTATGTTTGCCACACTTAGTGCAAGGGTGTCATCATGTGATTGCATCCTTGAAATTAAAAGCCTAATGCAAGCCTTGTATTCATCCAATACTAGTAATCTATTTGTATTTTTTATTTTTTTTTGGTAAGGGGTCAAAAAGACCCAGAAACAAAGAAACAAACTAAAAAAGAACTAGCTAGCTTGAGCTATCATTAGGCCTAACAGAAATTCTTCTTTGCCGAGATACTCCATCAAGATCATCAAGATAAGCAGAAGAGGCATGAATGGGAGGACCATCAAACTCAATTATCCCATAAGCATGATTGATGCTCTCCTTAGCAAGGCAATCAGCTACCATATTACTTTCTCTGTAAATGTGCTTTAGGGAGAAGCAATGGAAGTTTCTGATCAAATTTTTGCAGCAACAAATAAGCGAACCCATGGGATGAAGAGCAACATCAATATGAGAGATCAACTTCGCTAAAATTGCAGAATCCGTTTCTACTTCAATATGAGTAATGTGACATTTAAGAGCTTGTTGAAGACCATAATATAGGCCCCAAGATTCAGTATCTAAAACTTCACCTATGCCCAAGTTTATCTGGAAACCCATTCATGCCATTCATGCCAGTGTGGAAAAAAGAAGAATCATGTATACAATAATTTCTTCTATACAATGATGGAAAAGGGCTACAACTAATAGGTGGGAAAAATCCTTTTCAATATTGATAACAGCCATGTGAATTTAGAGTGTCAACTGTCATTGCTATCCAGATATATTAAGTAGTAGATTTGTCAACATCGGCAACCACGCCCTTTTTCACACTATATTTCATTGACATTTCCTCTGGAGAAACAAAGAAAAAGGAAGGAAGAAATGAAAAAGTCTTGAGTAGGGGCTGCCACGTGGTGGGGCCGTGCGGCCCTCCAATCAAAACTCTCAAACTTTTCCATTTTTTCCGAAACTGTCTCTGATTTTTAATATGCAATACTCAAAATACCCCATGCTTGGGATCTGATTGGCCCGCCCTATTGTCACGTAGTGCGGGTGCCGTACGTAAGACCTTCTCGGAAGAAATATATCCACGTGGATCATTTGAACAATGGCAGCATTAAAAATGAATTTAAGTTAGAGTGTCAATCATGTAATCATTTATACACTTCCTAGAAGGTCAATGATATAAACCTCAAGATATGAATAAATTTTGGAATGACCCAAATCCTTACAGAATTTGGAGGACTTAGCTTCTAATTGCTTGAAACTTTTTGAGGAAAATTCCTTGAAGAATTTATAAAAGTTTTCCTTTTTATTTCCTAAATGATGAAAGATAAAAAGATTACATTTCTCAATGTATGGAGAGGTTGGCAGTTTGATAGCAACAGTGTTCTCTTTCCAGGGAAGAAGAGAGCGGTCGTTATTTTGGACCGTGAGATTAATTCTGCGCGACGTGGATGCCCTCCCGCGTCATCATTTATTAATTCCAATCAATCACTTTTATGGAAAATAAAATAAAAACAAAACCAAAATAAAAAACCAACAACACAGTTGTAATTTTATATCATCAACTTTCAACATTCATCTCCCACCTCCCTCTCTCTCTCTCTAGCAAGTTTCTCTGAAGAAAAGATCATTCATTCCATAAAGGGCATTAATCATTTCCTCAATTCACTGGTAAAATGCTATCTGTTTCTTAGATCCTTTTACTCAATCCATTATTAGTTTCATTGTCAGGTTAGTTTTTTCTGTTATATATTGTCTCTATGTTTTTGACTGGTAAAATGCTATCTGTTTCTTAGATCCTTTTACTCAATCCATTATTAGTTTCATTGTCAGGTTAGTTTTTTCTGTTATTGTCTCTGTATATGTTTTTTTTTTTCTTTCTCTTTGCTCCTGCGCGCCTTAATTGTAGAACCTCTGATTGAGCCAAGTTCTGTCCTTTAATGGTGTTTTCCATTGGTTCTGAATGAGCCCTTCATTGAAATACAATCATTTGTTTTGAGATCATTCAATTTGGTTTTGGTTTGTTATGTTCAATTGAAGCTTTCAAATTTTGGAACCCAACAATTTTGCAACTTGCATGCCTATGACTATATGATCCCCTTTTTGTCTCTTTTAATCTGGGTAGCCAATATTTGGCAAAAAGTAAGATTCTTGGATTCTATGTGTTTGTGAAGTCTTCAGCATTTTTGGTTTACCTTAAAAGTTAATGTATTTTGTGCCCAACTACCTATGGATTTGGTTGGAATTTGATGTGGATGTTCCGATAATCAAACACCCGTTAATGGTTATTGCATGTTTTGGGAAATTCTTTGTTTTCAAACTGAACTTGTAACCACATATGTGTGGCAGTTTGCTTAATATGAGCTTACAAAATTAGCTTGATAGGAAATATATACTGAAACTGGGATTTATCTTTGATTTTTTTTGGCTTGATAGCCTTTATGTAATCCTATATGATCCCCTTTTTGTCTCTTTTAATCTGGGTAGCCAATATTTGGCAAAAAGTAAGATTCTTGGATTCTATGTGTTTGTGAAGTCTTCAGCATTTTTGGTTTACCTTAAAAGTTAATGTATTTTGTGCCCAACTACCTATGGATTTGGTTGGAATTTGATGTGGATGTTCCGATAATCAAACACCCGTTAATGGTTATTGCATGTTTTGGGAAATTCTTTGTTTTCAAACTGAACTTGTAACCACATATGTGTGGCAGTTTGCTTAATATGAGCTTACAAAATTAGCTTGATAGGAAATATATACTGAAACTGGGATTTATCTTTGATTTTTTTTGGCTTGATAGCCTTTATGTAATCGAGTGTAAAGTTTGAATCTTTTTTTTTTGGGTGGCTAGCTTTTTCTCTTTTAGCATCATTTTTGCTCAGATGGGTGTTTGACATTTCCTTTTGCAGGTCATTTTGTCTCAACTGGAAAGAATTCCTTCATTGGATGATTGTAGCTTATAAGTAGAACCATGAATCACCGTCCAATGGAACTTGGGAGGCCTGCCTCAGGTATGCTTGTAGCACTTGAAGCGATAGTATGGTTACATAAACTGAAAATTTTCTCCCTCAGGTATGCTTGTAGTATTCTGGTAAAAGAAAAAGAGGGGGAAAAAAAAACAGACATTGTCAGTACTTTCTAGTGTATCTTTGTGTGTGGACGATTTGCTGATTATACTGTTCTTATTCTTGCTTCTTGGACATTAATATATGCATTTGCAATCTTCATAAAAGCTACACCTTTGTAATTTAGTACTTTAATCTACAAGTGAATGATATACTTGTTGCTGTACAGGTAAAAGAAAGTTAAAGGATTTATTGCTGCAAAAAGATAATCGCGCTTGTGCTGATTGTGGTGCTGCAGATCCTAAATGGGCGTAAGTTGTTTCCTCTTGATATCTTTATATATACTTTGTGTCAGTGCTTGTAATTCCCTATGTAGTACTGTTTGAGACATGCTTGTTTTATTTATATTTAAGATTAAGAGTTTAAAGATGAGTAGTTTTGCAAAGCTATTGATTGGCTTCCTATACATTTTTCCGGAAATTTGATATTAGACAAACTACTCTGATATAAAGAATCTGTTTGTAATGCATTTGCAGGTCAGCAAATATCGGAGTTTTTATATGCTTAAAATGTTGTGGTGTGCACAGGAGTCTTGGTACACACATATCAAAGGTAAGTGCTCCTAATTTGTGGATGCCATCAGTTTGATAGATGGGATACAGAAAGCCACATGTATATTGTAACTTGTACCTGCAGTTCATGTTCTATCAGCAAATATTTCAGAAAGAAATATGACATATTTGTTGGAAATAGAATTGACTTGGCCCTAACAAAGATAGTTGGTTTGTTCTCAGCAAACATCCCCCTTGCTTCTTTCTTAAATAGGTACTGTAAGAAACCACTTATTTGCTAGTTTACTTCTCATTTTACTTGGAATTTTCATTGCAGGATTTTATAAAACTAAATGTAAAGAAAAATTCAGAACTATGGATATCATTTAAAAGATATGCAAGATTTTATCGGCAAAACACAGAAATTACACATTTGCATAGTTTTGACTTTTTGGGTATAACAAAGTTTTGATCTCTAGTTATTTTACTCCTTATAAAATGGAAAATGTAACTTCATGAACAAGAACAGTTGATTGATTCCATCTGCTTCAAAGAAGTTGATTAAAATTTTTCAACATCAAGTTGCCTCTTTGGGTTGTTTGAGTTGCAAGAATATATTCCAATCTTAGGGAAACTATGGAAGTTTATTTATTTTCATTTACAATGAATATCTCTAATCTTAGCATCCTATTAGGAGAGACTATTCAGTCCGACCATGTGCTGGGCTCGACTTTGGCAGCACGTGGCAGATTCATATGCTTGGCCCAATGAATTTTCATATCTATTATTTATTTGTCTCAATAAAATTTGAAATATCAGGTTTTGTCCGTGACACTGGATGAATGGTCCGATGATGAAATTGATGCTATGATGGAAGTTGGAGGGAATTCATCTGCGAACTCGATCTATGAGGCTTTTCTTCCAGAAGGATATTCAAAGCCTGGACCAGATGCTGGTCACGAGGAACGTTCAAAGTTCATCCGGTTAGTTATGATATAGAATCTACCTTGAGCTTATTCAATGTTTGGCTCATTAGTCAGATTATTAAAGCAGTTGCATGATATTTCGTGTAGTTCAAAGTATGAGCTTCAAGAATTTCTGAAACCTAGCTTGCGGATTAACTCAGCAAATAAAAGTCAAGAAACTCCAAAGATCTCTGTCCAAACAAGTTTTTCTAGAAAGATTATGGATAGTTTTCGGTCAAATTCTTCAAAGCCAGCGGTAAATTCTGTCTCTCCTTGTGTTCTGCCTTCAAACTATGCACAGAGTTATGGTGAAAATAAGCATGAGTGAGGAGAGTGGGATAGACTTTTGTTCCACAATATATGTGGCAGCTGTTCCATGTTTATGTTGGTAGTAATAAGTCAATTACTTCATATGCATACCAGTTCCATTTGGACTTTGGAGTAGTATCATAACCTTGGTTCATTTTATCTGAAATTTGTTACAGGACGGTATGGTAGAGTTCATTGGATTATTGAAGGTAAAGGTTCTTAAAGGGACAAATTTAGCTATCAGAGATATGATGACAAGTGACCCTTATGTCATCCTTACTCTTGGGCGTCAGGTTAGCCATCTTTCACATTTGCTTTATCTTCATACTGAAGCTTCAGAATCGGCTGTCTTTTCCATGCATGAAGAAGTATATGTTCCTACTATCTTCCTGTCTCTAGATGTTACATCTTGTTACTCTTTTAAAGTGGCACCACTTCAATAAATCAGTGGTTGTTTTAAAATTCTTTATAGACTGGATTGATATATAAATCAAATGATTTAAACTGCGATTCACATCAGACTGACATTTCTTTTTTTGATGATGTTGGTGATGATGTAGACTCTTCAGACAACTGTAGTAAAGAGTAACTTGAATCCAGTCTGGAATGAGGAGCTCATGTTGTCTGTTCCTCAGCGATATGGACCTTTACAGTTGGTAAGGATATCTAAGCCTTTATAAATGGCTCATTTTTCATTCCGTGATAGAAATATCCGAAAGATATGGAAACACTTTCATGTATTACTGAGTTGGCATCTTGTTACTCTACATTTTCTTTTATATTGTACCCACAAAATGGTCTACATGACTTTTTAGGCACATCAGTCCTAGTTTCCAGATGTTTCTACAACTGGATTAGTCATTCATGTTCTTATTCTTCCATAATCAGTGAAAGCACTTCATATCCAACCGCCTTTAGCCCTATGTTAGCATGAAGTTCATATCTTTGTGGAGATTAGTGTTAATAAACGTTTGTGCTGAAGATTACAAAAAATATACCTACTGTAAAGCGCACCTGACCGTTTATCCAATTTGTTCGAAAGATGCATAGAAGTATATATGCCCAGTGGTTGCCTTACTTAACATATGCACGGACAGTTTTTTTTTTTCCCTTTTCACGTGTAAATTATGGGAACATTGTTAGTGGATTAGCATTTGCCCCGATCTAAACAGAAGCTCATCTTGTGTTAATTGGGAAGGAAGTGTCTAATATTATTTCTCACGTTACAGCGAGTGTTTGATCACGACATGTTCTCGGCCGATGACATAATGGGAGAAGCAGAGATTGATCTTCAGCCCTTGATAACATCTGCAATGGCGTTTGGGGATGCAGGAATGTTTGGGGATATGCAAATCGGAAAATGGCTGAAGTCAAATGACAACGCCCTCCTAGACGATAGCACTGTCAACATCGTTGATGGGAAGGTAAAACAGGCGGTGTCCCTCAAGCTCCAGAATGTGGAATGTGGAGAACTAGATTTAGAACTAGAGTGGATGCCTCTTGAGCAATAGGTAAATATATTAATTATTCTTCCCCATTTTTCTTAATAAGATCTGTAATTTTGGTTGAGCTGTTGGTTTGGAATGGCACCATAGAATTGTGTCTCCATTCTCTCCTGTATTTGTTTATATATATTGAGTCCCTCATTTGATTGACAAAAATCACAGCACAAGCCTCCTTTGTACACATTGCTTCTTCTTTGTGCCAATGACTATTGTAGTCTATGATTTGCCTTCATTTTCTTCAGTGATTTCAATGAAATTGTTATTTCTGGTGGACAGGAAAGAAAAAAAGAAAAGAAAAAGAAGAGTTACCCTTTATTTTGTTCAGTGACTCCAATGAAATTTTTACTGTGTAGCCTCTGAATTGGAGACAAAAAGTCAAAAGAATAGAAAGAAAGGAAAAAACAAATGTGGTGGGGGAAGGGTATTGTGCCATAAGTTGGAACCAAATTTGTTATTCCTTGACTCGTAAGTTTTTTATATTATACCTCGAATTCAGGATTTTTCATTTATAAATAAAGAGATTGATGTTACGACTTATGAAATATGGTCGGCGAGTTCTTGCAAATTGAAAAAATGGTGGAGAGGATTTATTCTGTTGTAGTTGTGCTTTAGACAAAGGGGAGCGAATCCAATTCTTGTTCAAAGATTCAAAGCAATCAACCATTTCTTTGTGTGGTTCTGCATCATCATTATCATTTATATTCATGCAGAGGACCCCATCATCATCAAGATTATGGATTAAGTCCATCTTTAAGCACTGTTCAGCGGTCCAGAAACTAATGCAATTCAACAATGTGAGCTGGATTTAAACTATACCAGCCGACAATCTCCTTCAATTTCATAGTAATTGTGATTTAAGAATTATATCCTAGCTTATGAATAAATACAACTTAGTCCAGAACCCAGACCACCGACCTCGCAATCAAAGTGGTGGTTGGTTCCATTATCTTACAAGAAGTTATAGCATCACTATACAAATTTAATGAGGCACTGTTGCTTGACAATTTGTATATGGTTTCCGAATATGATTTGAAAGCAACTTTAGGTGGATTCGATTCCCATTAAATTCAGATCTAATCGATAATAGATTAAGACATTCGAGATTTCATAAAGTACAAAAGACTTGACATATTCTATGTAAAATATTATCAAAAATATCACAAATTAGATTCAAACCAAGTAGATATTAAACCGATTTTCGTTTTCTTTTAAACTTCACGACGATAGTTTAGTGTCTCTCCCACATAATCAATAACGAAGCAATGTACACTTTGAAATCATGATGACCAGAGTTTGTAGCGCCAAGTGATTAACAACATTTACCTATCCAAGATCGAGTCCCCAATATTGTTTAATAATAATGTGTATTATATTATCACATATATTAAATAACATACGTACAGTTTAGTGATAAGTCATTTCTGTCCAACAAAATATCAATAAAATTTCCAATTCAAAAATTATCTCCAACATCAAACTGATGTGATACATACTAAATTATAAGAATTTCATGAAATGTTTCCTAATAATAACCGATCAAACCCAAACTTCCCAGAAATGGGACTAATCAAGCATCTCAAAACCTGATCTACCTTTAATTAGTTTATTTACATATACATGAAAAACATAAAATTAGCAAAAACCAGTGGAAAATTAAAGGGATAAAAAAAAAAAAAACAGAGATCCGATTCGGACGAACCCGTGATTATTGCGTCATCACCAAGCTTCAGGAAGAAGGAAGAGATGAAGCCTTGCGCTTTCGGTACCTCAAGAGATAAACAAAAGCGGAGGCCACAAAGAGAACGACACCTGTAATCCCACAAATCAAGCTCACCACAACCAGCACGTCCCTCACGTGATCCCTCCCCCGCCCACGTGCGTTCACTCCCTCCCACCACGACGTGTCGTTCGAGTTCATCGCCTTCGGCAATGCCACCCCTCCCGACTCTCCTCCCTCTCCCCCTCCTCCTCCTCCTCCTCCTCCGCTGAAGAACGACTTCGCCTCCTCCGGCGCCGCCGACGTGTTCCCCGCCGGCGTGTACACCAGGCCGTGATCGGACGGCCGCAGCTCCCGGGCTTCCGATCCCATCGCCATCACCATCACCAACGCCGTGATCGTTGCGCTGAGTTTTACTGAACCCCCCATCTCTCTCTTCATCTGTATTCTTCAGACGCGAACGGTGAAGTTTTAGAAGAGTGGTGGGCAGCTGGGAAGTGGGTTTTTGGGGGAGTATATATGGAGAAAGTCAGAAACTGTGGGGAGGGCTTGTGGTCTGTTGTCGGAGACTGGAAACCAGTGAGGGGGAGAAGAAGAGAAGTGTTTGTATATAATATATTGATTGATGTTGTTTTCTCTTTTCCTTTTCCTAAATATCGCCGTCTGGTTTTTTGTCGACTAATAGTAGACTACAGACTACTACACCAACAACCATTGAGCTCTCGCACTCCACCAACCTGGAAAGCACACGGGTTTTTTTTACTTTTTACGGCTTAGTTAAAAGTTGAGAAATTCTTGTGATTGAAATTTTTTGGTGGGAAATGGGAGTGTCTTGTGTGTTTAAAGTTACTATGAGATTATAAGCGATGACTTCATTTTGTTATATAATTTATCAAATACTTGATGTTTAGGGTTATGGGGATATATCTGTCGATTGGTTTAAGTAAGTTAGGTACTTTAACGATCATCAATTTTGTTGAAAATTTGCAGAGATGATCTATACACTAGTACCTAAAAACTGAACGGTCGAGATGTGGATATGCGACCAATAAGCGACCAAAAACTCGAAGTTCACACTTTAATTTCAAAGCGAAACTCCACTCTGGATAAAATCTGTATATATATATATAATTTTTTTTTTTTCAAAACAAGATGGAGAGATTTGAAACGATATTCCTCACAAAGCTGCTAGATTTGAATCTCATATATTGTCCGTGAGCATGGTCTCTTTATGTGATTAAATGATGAGCTTTTTGGCTCATGTGGTATTGAAAGAAACTTCAATGTAACCATATTTATTTTAATGTTTTGGTTTTATATCTTCTCGATGTATTTTTCTTTAAAAAAAAAAGCAAAGTTCTTTCTAGCATGATCGAATTATAGACTCAAAGTCTTCGACTTTGACTTATTAGAAATAAAAAGATAAACTTGAATAAAAATGAGGCATAATTTGCAACCATAAATCTTAAGTAGAGTGCAACAGTAATTACACTATAGTTGGGAGGATGAAATTACCTAATTGAAGAGGGTAAATGTTTAGTTATTCTATTGAATAGGTATGTAACAGAAAGAGTCAACGGTGGGTGGGCATGATTTAACTTGTTGCAACTTTTTGTTTGTGTCATGGTGAAGCTTGTGCTTTGTATAAAGGGCGGTTGTTTGGGGTCTCATCATATAAAGTTGGGGTTTTGGAAAGAAAAGAATAGTCTTATTTCATCTATGACCTAAAAGTAAAGGAGTAAATTATCATGTGACTCATCCTTCAATTATTCATCTGAATTTGAAAGACCATATGTGTTATGGCGCTTTATATCCGGAATCGACTTAGAGGTTAAGTTTCATAGATCTTATAATTAATATTTTCTTGGATTCTCAAATCATCTTCAAACTTGAATAATTAACACTTGACCTTTTGGAGTTGGGTATAGCGTCCTATTCAATTTCATTAGTGGAAGAATTAAGTTACACTAACTAAACTACAAGACTACAAGCACAAAAGAGAAAACTACAAGATGAAGAAGCACAAAAGAGAATTCTTAGTGCTTAAACGAACGCTCTCCCTGCGTGATATGAGTTTAGGCCGACCCATTGGCAATGTTCGATTGTTGTTGGCCAGTTCTCTCCAATATTAGAGATTGTTTGCTAGGATTTGTTGGTTTCACGGCTCACTAATGAGGGTGGTCAAATTATTCATCTGAGTTATGGAATTAGCATTGAAATCATTAATACGATTGGGCACAGCAGTTCAAAAAATCTTATAATATCTAAACGTAAAAAATCTTTGCACGGAATTTGTAAAGTATTTTTTTTTTTTTTTTTGCTTAAGAGTAATAATTAAATATCAGATGGCTAATGCATCGATTTTTCAACTGGCTTAGATGGGTTATAAGAAACTAAATTAGTACTGCTTACATGTGTTTTTCTTGTTTATCATTAATCCGATTTTTTTTTTTATAAGTAAAAAGGTCATCCCATTATGTAATTTAGCAAGCAGTATAAAAACGATTTACCTCTATAGGGTCGACAGAAAGAACCGTTCCATAGAAATTGTAAGCCACTCCTAATAAAAAAGCAAACAAACTAGTAATCTCCTAGCACATCCATATTTTAGGATTAAGTCCAAAACAACGAAAAGTAGAGCCCCGAAGAAAATAAATTGATAAACGAGGTCTCTTTTTTTGTTGCGATCTCTTAACTCAATACAAGAAAAGCATATTCATATTCCTCATAAAAACAAAAGAGGAATAATGATCAAATGAAAAATAAAAAATAAAAAGCCCAGAGACCAGTTGGAAGCCCAGATTGGAGAAACCGTAGCAGTCTCCACCAACGTTTCCAAGCCGCCAGCGAAGAGTTTATTGTCCACGCCGCAACCCTCAATCCGACCCAGCACCTTCATCGTTGGCAAGATCCAACGCACACTCAGAGATGGCACTGCACCGGCCAATCGACGGATCAAAAGCAGATCCTTCCTCACTATCAAGAAAGCCACCAAACCAGATTGGAACAATCAGAGTTCTAATCCCAATCCCACCAACATCACCTCCTCTAACCGAAGAAGATAGAGGTGGACGAAGAGATTTGTCGCCGCCGCCATAATAGAGAAGCAAGCGATAAGCGTTGACGCCGCCGCTCACCGAGGAGACGAAACGACGATGAGAGAGAGAGAGAGAGAGAGAGAGAGAGAGAGTCAAAGCCATAGGGGTTATTATATTTTTAGCTATATCATTAATCCGATCTTGACTCGATCGTTACACAAAAAGTCAAAACTCAACTGTTTAAACCTGGCTTTTGAGCTCGAACATGATAAGATAACTTGTCTTGTTTTCTTTTGGTCGTAATTATATCATGATAACTGGCTATCTGAAACAACGTACATATGATAAGATAACTGGATATCTCATCTTCCAATGACATTTTTGCTCTCTACTACCTCCATAATCACACACAGCTTAGAGCTTCAAAAAATCACTGTTGACTCCCCATAGAAATAGAAATGGGTACTTACTCAGACGCCCACATTTGCCACTGCCTGAGCCTCTTATCCACTCTTCGTCGCAACTCTGTGGTCACCGTCGCCGGAAACCGGCCAAAGACCGGCAAGGAGTTCGTGGACCGCGTCATGGGTGTGGCCCATGGCCTACTTCAACTGGGACTCCAGTCCGGTGACGTCGTCTCCATTGCTGCCTTCAACAGGTTGTTTACTTTGCTACCAAGTACTAAACTTTTAGATTAATTTCCAAGAAAGTACTAATCTTTGGTTTTGTTGCGATCATTAGTGAGTTGTATTTGGAGTGGTTACTTGCAATTGCATATGTTGGTGCTGTAGCTGCTCCTCTTAATTATAGATGGGTGAGTAGTAAGTTTCAAGCTGTAATATATTGGTTCTTACTGTTACTGCAGTTGGGAAATCACCAAATTAACCCTTTTTTGCAGAGTTATGAAGAGGCAGTTTTGGCAATGGAGGTGGTGAGGCCTGCAATGCTGGTTTCTGATGATAGCTGTGTATCATGGTATTCTAAGCTTCAACAAAATGATATTCCTTCTCTAAGGTGGCATGTTTTGCTGGATCCTTCCTCAGATTTTGTAACGGCTTCGAATGTTAATGGTGTGTTACTATGTTATGCAGTTTCAATCAAATACATGACCACATTCTAACAGACTCTCTTTGATTTTGCTAATTGAGTTTAAGTAACACTTACTCTGCATTGTTTGTTTGGCCAGTGTTAACTACTGAAACAATTAGAAAGCAACCTGGGAGGGATGTATCATTGGATTACTGTTGGGCACCTGAGGGTGCTGTTATCATTTGCTTCACTTCTGGTATGAACTCTCTAGTTTTTCTGTCTGGTCTTGTATATTTAGATCCTGATTTTGAGATAGTGTGGCATCAATAACATATTTATGTAATTAGTTGTTTTGATAACTTGATTGATGTTTAAAACTTTGAATGCATATTTATAGCAATTGAAAATTGTGTAAAGTTGATCGATCAACTCATGAGGAATTGCATGGAACCAAATCACAAACATATGATATGCAGCGTATCAAATGCCAACCCTTAGCTAGAAGATTTTGTCTTACTAAAAGGTCTTTCATGATTATGTCCCAAAATAGAAAGGACATAGTTTAGAAGAGAATTCTGTTTTGATTATGTATGTCCTACACAGGAACCTCGGGAAGGCCAAAGGGGGTTGCCATAAGCCATTCAGCCTTTATAGTACAGTCCCTAGCAAAAATTGCGGTCGTTGGCTACGGTGAGGAAGATGTATGCACTGTGTACTTTATATAGCTATGTAATATCAAAAGTGTGTACTACTGATATTTGGATTTGAATTCAGCGTAGAAGCATCAGAGTGGAACCACAAATCTGATTAGCTGAAGGAATTGAATGAGCTTTGAATATATAAATGTGTGGTTATCTGCAGGTGTATTTGCATACTGCTCCACTCTGCCACATTGGTGGTTTGTCATCAGCACTAGCAATGCTTACGGTTGGAGCATGCCATGTATTTATACCTAAATTTGATGCTAAATCTGCCATCGAAGCCATAGGACAACACAATGTGACTTCTCTAATCACAGTCCCTGCCATGATGGCCGATTTAGTTTCTACATTCAGGTAAAGAATCAGTGTGCTTTGGATAGTAGCATTTTAATTCATTGTGTTGAAACAGAGTGATTTAACCGTGCTCAGGGGAAATGATACATCTAAATGCATAGAGACTGTCAAGAAGATATTAAATGGAGGTGGAGGTTTGTCAATTGAGCTCACCAAATCTGCCACCAAATTGTTCCCAAAAGCTAAGCTTCTCTCAGCTTTTGGTGAGTCCCTCATGTATGGTCGTTTAATCGGCAAGAATCTCAACCAGTCTTACAAATTTGCTCTTGTGGCTTTGTAGGGATGACGGAAACGTGCTCTTCACTGACCTTCATGACCCTGTATGACCCGAAAGTCGATCAAAGAAAATCACACTCAGTAGATCAAACTAGAGGTATTTGTGTTGGCAAGCCTGCTCCTCATGTAGAGTTGAAGATCTGCGCCGATGGGTCTTCTGATGTGGGGAGGATATTAACTAGAGGACCTCATGTGATGCTTAGATACTGGAATGGAAGTCTCGCAAATGCAGCTGCAGGGTCCAGCAATGGAGTTTGGCTTGACACAGGTGACATTGGATTCATTGATGACTATGGTAACGTATGGCTTATAGGACGAGCAAATGGTCGAATCAAGAGTGGAGGGGAGAACATTTACCCTGAAGAGGTGATCATCACACACACTGACTGTGCACAAGTTACCATGATCACAGATTGGAATTTCATCGTATGCAGCCATTGTATATAATGTTTCATGTAGAAGATTTCATGTTCATTCTTTACCACTTAAGATGCAGTGAAAGTTGTTCAATGATACAGGTAGAGAGAACCCTATTACGACATCCAGGAGTTACCGGCGTTGTTGTTGTGGGAATTCCAGACGCTCGTCTCACGGAAATGGTTGTTGCTTGTGTTCAAATAAGAGAAAACTGGCAATGGGTGAATACAAGTACCAAAGACTCAGTTGCAAATCAAATGCTTCACATTTCCAGTGAGATCCTTTTGCGATTCTGTAAAGAAAAGAATTTGACTGGGTATTTCTCTCTTGAAATCTATGATTCTTTGCTATTCAGATTCCTCAAATCCATGTACTATTACTATATGGTGGTTTACGTGTTCTTTCTCAATCTTTCGCAGGTTTAAAATACCAAAGAAGTTCATTGTATGGAAGAAGCCATTTCCGCTCACAACGACTGGAAAAATAAGAAGAGACCAAATTCGGGGAGAGGCTATGTTGCATCTGCAATATTTGATTAGTCATTTATGATTCCCTTTTCTACCTTCTCATTGTTAAATGAAGGTAAAAATACACTATTTTCATGATGGGTCCATACGGTACCTAAACTTTTCCTCTTTATAACTTTTGGTACCTGAACTTTAAAAAATATCAATTCGGTACATGAGATTCTTTGCCCGACCAAAGATTGGTACATATGGCCGTTACCTCTGTTACGGAGCTTGCCAGCTGGCAATCTTAGAAGGGCACTTTTGTCCATTCATATGTTAATTTTTTTTCTCTTAACATTTTTTCCTCTCTCTCTCTCTCTCTCCCTTTCTTCTTCTTCTTCTTCTTCAGTTGCACTACCAGAAGCTCTATCAAAATAAAGCAAGTAAATACAAACAGAAATCCACAGTTTTAGTTTCAGTTTTTTTTCCTTCCAAATCCATCATTCCTATCAATTTCCTCCGATCTTGTTTTCCTTGATTCCCCTCTCATTTCTCTATCCCAATCTATTTGAATCTCACAATCAATTTCATGGGTTTTGGAGCGCCGCAAGAACCAACGGAAGAGGTTGATGCCGACGAAGATGGTGAACGAGAGGAGGGTCATGAGGAGGGAGCGGAGGGCGGGGATAGGTCCGAGAGGGACGGGTCGACCCGGGTAGTAGAGGAGGGCGAGGAGGAGGGGGAGGAGGACGGAGATGGAGAGGTAGAGGGCAATGGCAGTAATGGAGATGCCGATCCTTGTAGTCGTCTTCGGAATCGACGGGGGAGACTCGGTGGTGTCGGGATTCAAGCTTGATTCTTCTTCTTTTGTTGTCTTAATCATCCTTTGTTCTGCAGCAATAGTAATGCAGAAATACCATTTGTTGAAAAAGCACAAGTCTTGATCAAGGTTATGCAAGAATTGAGGGATTTTGATTCAAGAAATTGTTTTTTGGTTGCAAAAGGTGAAATTGTATCTTGTGGGTTTTGTTATTGTTTGAGGGATTTTGATTCAACATGGCACTTTGAACAATCTGGGTCTTTGTCTTTCTTTCTTTCTGTTTGCTTTTTGTCACTTTGAATAATCATTGACTCTTGGAGAAGCTTATGGAAGAGAAAGAGAGAGGGAGTGTGCGGGGGTGGTGGTGGTCGTAGGTGATCTAATGGGGGCGGCGGCGGCGGCGGCGGTGGTGGAGAAGGAGAGGGGGGGGAGTGATTTAGTGCGACCCGGGTGCAGAGATTTAGATGATCACTACCATCAATCTATTAACATCGGGGACATGACTGGGATTAGGGTGGATGAAGACATAAAATGACAAAAATACCCTTAAAAAATTGTTAGTTGCCATGTTCCGTAACGGAAGTAACGGCCATATGTACCAATTTTAGGTCGGGCAAAGAACCCCAGGTACTGAATTGATATTTTTTGAAGTTCAGGTACCAAAAGTTATAAGGAGGAAAAGTTCAGGTACCGTACGGACCATTTTCACTTTCATGATTGGAATCATGACCTCATTCAAAATTGGGATTTTTGTTGTGCAACTAAAACGAAATTAGAAACATGGGGAATTTATGCTAAGATTAATCAGACGAAATGAACATGTACCTATGCTATGTAAAAAGCCAAAATATCTATTGAGCTGGCAGACTGGCACATGTACAAAACAGACCATAAACCTATACGAGACAGGTGAAACTTGAAACAAAAATTCCTAGCGTATGGAAGAGGAGAACTTGTGCTTTACAACAGACGAGGGTTTTACCTCGGCAACTAGACAAAAAGGACTGTAAAGAAGATTATATTTCACCTAAACCAAGCTCACCAAGTGTACTGCCAGTACTGGTAGCAACTATTTGCATCTCTTTCTCTTCAGCAAATTTGCTTCTGCAAAAGGTTTGGCATCACATATAGGAATTATAGTTCTCATCAGACTCCAGCTCTTTCTTTCAAGCATTTCCTTAGCATTTGCTTCTGTAACATAAAAATGCAGAACGATTAAGCATAGGAACCAACAATATAAAAAACAACTATGGATCATATTGTATCAAATGACATGTTTAGAAGAGAGAGAACATTACCAAGTCAAAAGGCAGATCAAACAGATCTAATTTCTGCACTTAATTCCCTTCTTACCAGCTTCAAGATCTCAGTAATCTGAAAAAGCAAGAGAAAAGGCTGGATTAATACAGATCTTTTTTCTTTACATATATACACACACAACTGGGACTTTAACAGTGATACTAGTATGTTAATTAAGTTCATAAACTATTTGCTCTAGATTTATGTAAATTTAGTTATACTTTAGTTACTATTATTTAATGTAAATGAGATCCTCATCATGTAAATGTAGTGCATAATTTCAGTAAACAAAGATGTTTTTTCATCTAGTCTCAAAGTTCGTTATCAGGCACCACTACATTCACCTTATGTCATACATTTTCATCTGTGCCTATTAGATTAGTTGATGAATTACTCATTAGTTTTACTATTTTTTTTCATAGTTTTTATATTTTAAGTTTTCATGGTTTCCATTGATTTCTACCAATATTTCTATGGATATCAAATACATGCAATAGTATCTCCACTAACACCAACATTTTCATCCTCGCACACAGTCCCCAAAAATATAGAACGCATAGAGCTAACATGATCACGGGGAATAGATGTAACTGTCTTACTCCAGGATAATGCTGCAATATTGGTGAATAATGATCAAGGGCTATGTATATTTTTTCAACAAGATTCAACAGAGTGTCCACCTCATCCCCCAAAAGATCAACCTGAAATCCAAGGGTATGTACATTATATACACTTCAAAGATAAAATAACAGGGGTTATTCATATTTTATAGCATAGCTAAGTGATTTAGAGGATATACATGACTTGTTGCATGTAAGAGGCAAGCATGCAGATAGGTATACATATTCAGTCTTTTTAATCTACTTTCATCCATCACATATATAGTACCAAGAAGTTCCTAAATGCTTAGGAAATTAGATAAAAAATAGCCAAGTCATGGTACATGTTCAAAGATAATACTAAATAGTACAAAACTAAAGCTTAATACTGGTAGGGAAGGCTGTGTGTGTGTGTGTAACTACGTATATATATTACCATTAAGTTACTTAATGGAACCTAAGAGAAGTATTTAAAAGACGGCCATGTGATAGTAGATGTTCAAAAACAACCTGATATAATACAAAACTAGGGATTTACACTGAAATGAAGGCATATTGTGGCGAATGAGGAAAGATAACTTCCAATCGCATATCAAACAGTACGTCTCAATTATATGCAATCAATTCAGTTCCCTGAGTTCCATAGCATGCAACAGAAATACAAGGCCAAGAGATAAAGTTCAAATACGCGCGCACACATGTGCGTGCCTGTGACCTGTCTACTATACATACCTCAGCTTCAGCTTTCTCAAGGTCAGAACATTTCTTTTCAAATCTCTGCTTGTACAGCAATCCTCGTCTTACAAGTACATCAGCTTTTTGTTTAAGCAAATGTGATTGAGAAGTCAAACTTTTCAACCTGAAGACACGACCACGCAAATAAAATCAGAACTCTACAACAAAATCAGAACTTTACAACTGAGCTCTAAAAGTCAATCAGAATTTCTCAAGTCTTGTAATTCAATCTAAAATTCAATCAGTTTACAAACAAAACAAAATTCAAACCATGAAAATGAAAAATGAAGCACCAGACGATGGAGACATCACATCCTCAACATGTATTTTTCCTTTGCACTGCAAAAACCCTTGTATGCTTATTCCTATCTAATGACCCTGCAGGCTCAATTTGCTGGGTATGCCAATGCATTTTAAAAGATAAAGACACTAAGGTTGAGTTAAAACACAAGTAGGTGTTGCTCATTGAACGAATTGGCCTGATTTGTAGTTCTACCCACATACCTACCTCTTTCCAGGTACTCAAAAAATCAAACTATTTAAGATGTGTGCACATATGGCTTCAAATGTAGAGAAGTCTCAAGTAACATGCAAGACTGTAGGATCGGTTTTATATACAGAATTTGAGAATTACAGCACAAAAGGAATAGACAAGAAAAGCATTCAAAGATAATAAAAGCTGTGGAAAGTACCTCGAACATTTCCCTGAAATATCTTGTGTCACTCTACGTTCAAAATAAGCGAACGTTTCCAATAATCCACTGATATAGACAGCTATTGATTTAAGTTGCTCGCTAAGCTCCCTTTCTTTTGCTTCGAACAAAGATACAGCAATCTGCTTCTCTTGGTTGACATCAAGAAGCCTCCTCCTATCTTCCTCAACTTGCCTCAGCTTTTTCACTGCTGCTTCATGCTTTTGTCCTAACTTACATATGTCTGCCTTGTGTCTTTCATTTTGCTCCAACGCCTCAGCCAAATCACGCTTTGCAGCATTTGACTTTACAACGCTTTCTGAAATCAATTTCCGATGTTGACATATCTCACCCCTTAAATTTTCAACCTCTTGAGCAGCTAATTCATATCTTTCTTTTTCGTTTGCCAATGCAACTGCTGCATCTCGTGCCAACTGCTCCCTTTCTTCTCCCAGAAAAAGTACTTCTTGCTGTAATCTCACTTTGTTTGCAACCTCCACTTCTAATTGTTTTTCCTTTTCTCGTTTGTCCATCTCCTGCAAAACCCGAAGATCACATTCCTCGATTATCTTTCTTTTTCGATTTCCAATGCAGCTGCTGCATCTCGTGCCAACTGCTCCTTTTCTCCTACCAGAAAATGTACTTCTTTCTGTAAGCTCACTTTGTTTGCAACCTCCACTTCTAATTGTTTTTCCTTTTCTTGTTTGTCCATCTCCTGCAAAACCCAAAGTTCATATTCCTCAATATATTTAATGTTCAGCTCACTGAGTTTCTCCTCATCATCTTTGAACATAACACCACATAGTTCTTGCGTGATGATGGACTCCATATTCAAATCTTCATTCATAATACTATTCTCCACCTGTGACTCTTCAGCAATGCATTTAATCTCATCCACCACTTCCTTGACAATAACAGCAAATAAATCTTCACCAATTAAAGCTTCAATATGCGCATCTTCCATAGCTGCTTTAATATTTCCAGCTGTTTTCGATAACTTTGCCTCAGCCAGAGAGTGTTGCGACAGGTTCTCTGCAGCTTCAGAAACTTGTAGTGAAAGGCACTTAATTTCTCTCTTCTTATCCTCAAGCAAATCTCTGAGTTGGTGGTTTTCTGAGAGGAGTGATTCCACTCTATCTTTCAAGCTGCTGAGACTTTCTTCATTGCTGCCAAATGTATGAGGAAGCAATATAGCTACTTCCCCCTTTTCTACAAGAATTTCATCTACTTTAGAAATCACCTCAGAGATTCTCTTTCTCAACATATCGAACTTATTCTTCAATGTTAAAGACGGTCTCCTTTCTTTCAGCAATTCCTTCATGTGGCTGAAATGCTGCTCAGTCAGATCTTGTATTTCTAACTCATGATTTCTCTTCAATTCAGTAATCTCATTCTTACATTTCTTCATATGCTTAAGCAAGGCAGCTGGATCTAAATCTTCTTCCATATTTATTTCTGACTCGTCATGTATACCATTTTCTTCCCGAACAGATGAAGATGATGATGCTGATGGTGATAATGTTGTTGCTGTTGTTGTTATTGCTGATGGTAATGATGATGCTGATTTAAGATTGTTCAATACCTCGCGGTAAGAACCGGCACCCTTTTTACCATTGCTACTCTCTTCTTCACCTTCCAAGGATCCATGAGAAGATAGCTGCCCATTGTCAGAGACAGATAATGATTTAGAAATAGCATCTAATTCATCACGTATACTTGATATCCCTTTGATCCTTCCATCCCAGTTCACATTTTTTGCACCATAAAAGCAACCCCACATGTTTTCTTCAACGCTCCAAATACAATTCCTCATCACAAGCGCTTCAATTTCTCCTTCAATTTTTTCTTTAAACTCCTGCTCCACCTGCCACTCATATACTGATGCCTTTGACAAGTGAACCATTTCTTCCACCTGTTGACAGACACCTTCTATTGTAGTCTTTAGACTATCCAAGGTTCTATCCACATCCCACCTGTCAGATACTTTATCTTGCAGTATGTCACCCAAACCAGAACTGGAACTAATCCTCTTCATTGAATTACGCCCTCTTATGCTATCAATTTCTTTTTTGAGCTTCTTGAATTCCTCACTAGTAGTCCCTCTTAAGTGGACCAAAGTTTCTGCTATTCTATCATGCCCAGCAACAGCTTCAAGGGTAGGCTGCTGCATTCGATCTTTGCTACCCATATGAGTAAGTCCGTGTTGGGTACCTCTTGACTCTCGGAGCATTACTAAAGACCCCGAGAATTCGTTCTCATCAGCACCCACGTGATAAATATGTAACAGTTCCTTCAATTTAGTCACCTCTTGTTCTTTCTGAGCAATTTTCTCAGCTGCCTCTTCTGTTACTGCATTCACCATACCCTTGATGACCGAGTCACTCACCATCCTTGATATGGTCAATCGTTCGTTGATATCTTCCATGTAAGAGTCCAAATCCTCAAGAAGATCAACATCCGGATTCTCACTTTCTTTCACACTATAATTATGCTGCACCAACCCACCATTGCATGATACAAAACCATTACGCATGACCTCTAAACTCTCCATCCCACCATTGCACGATTTAACATCATTATCCATGACTTTTAAACGCTCCATAGCCTCTAATGTTCTTCACATATATTGAAATAACATCACTACCAAGTACCAAATTACAGAAAACCAATCACTAACTTAAGCCACCAGAACCGTCAAAAATACCGTGCACACTCACAAAACTGCAAACATTCAGAAAACAAAATCATAAGCACACCCAGAGATAATCATGAATCACATTAAACAAAGAAGCCCCAATAACTCTAATCCTTTCTACTCAAAATGTGAACCAAATTACAAAGACCCTCTTGGGGGCCAACCAAAACAAAAGATTCTATTCTAGTCTTTTCATTTCCGTCAGCCTTTGCCCATCTTAAAAATTTCTCCTTTTTAGTTTTTCTCACCAACCAACCAAACACAGCACAAACACAACTGAAGCTCAAACACCAAAACGAACTATAAATTTCAGCTCTTTACTATTTTCTCTAACAGCCCAACTTGAGCTTCCACTAAACCAATTTCAGAAAAGAACAAAAAAAAGCAACTTAAACAACCCAAAAATGGCAGAGCCATAAAGCCACTTACTTGCAGTGAAGAAGCTGAATCCGGTGATGGAGCTACCCTCGGCCAAAATCCACGGTCAGGGCGTGTTTGAAATCCCGAGATGACCGTTGGATTTGGGAAAAGCTGCTTTCTTTGCACAGATAGGTTTTCTGATTTTCTGGGGGTTTCTGGTTAGGGTTTATGCAGGAAGATGATTCTGGGCTGAGAAATAGAATAAATTAAATCTCAGTAGGGACCATCTCTTACAAACTTGTCACATAATAGACATCAATTACATGAAATACAGCTCCATCAAAAAAAAATTTTTTTTTTTAAAAATCACGAAATAAAGCAATAAACTATAAGCAACAGGACATAAAGCCTTTATTCAACCAAAAAGAAACAGCAGTATTGATGATCACATGTATGATTGCTTATTAAACAAACTACATTTTATACTTGGACAAAGTACTTTTGGAGATTCTTGACGTGTGAGGTGTTGGCCCTAGTAAATGGCCTTTATTTTTGCCTTCAAGCTGGTTTCCAACATTTAGAGATTGAAGGAGATGCGAAAAATGTGTTCTTGGCCCTTGGAGAAGATCAGGAGGATTACAGTCATGTCGTCATGAAGCGTGCTGGTGGAAGAAGCAAAGTTACTTTTGAGTCACTTTCAGTCAGTTAATTTAGGCTCGGTCCCTAGAGAATGTAACAAAGCAGCGCATCGTGTTGCAAAGACAGTGATTAACTTGTCGTTTCCTACCTATTGGTGGAAGTTGATGCCAGATTGACTAAATGAGATTATAATAGAGGAGCAAAGTTAGTAAGTTTTCTGTGTTTAGTAAGGAAGAGTACCACACTTCATTACTAAACACAGAAAACTTACTAACTTTGCTCCTCTATTATAATCTCATTTAGTCAATCTGGCATCAACTTCCACCAATAGGTAGGAAACGACAAGTTAATCACTGTCTTTGCAACACGATG
The DNA here is from genome assembly GCA_002564525.1 of Rosa multiflora. Lineage (NCBI taxonomy): Eukaryota > Viridiplantae > Streptophyta > Magnoliopsida > Rosales > Rosaceae > Rosa > Rosa multiflora. The sequence continues at coordinate 53,189 of BDJD01000769.1, read as the reverse complement.
CGCTGCTTTGTTACATTCTCTAGGGACCGAGCCTAAATTAACTGACTGAAAGTGACTCAAAAGTAACTTTGCTTCTTCCACCAGCACGCTTCATGACGACATGACTGTAATCCTCCTGATCTTCTCCAAGGGCCAAGAACACATTTTTCGCATCTCCTTCAATCTCTAAATGTTGGAAACCAGCTTGAAGGCAAAAATAAAGGCCATTTACTAGGGCCAACACCTCACACGTCAAGAATCTCCAAAAGTACTTTGTCCAAGTATAAAATGTAGTTTGTTTAATAAGCAATCATACATGTGATCATCAATACTGCTGTTTCTTTTTGGTTGAATAAAGGCTTTATGTCCTGTTGCTTATAGTTTATTGCTTTATTTCGTGATTTTTAAAAAAAAAAATTTTTTTTTGATGGAGCTGTATTTCATGTAATTGATGTCTATTATGTGACAAGTTTGTAAGAGATGGTCCCTACTGAGATTTAATTTATAGTTAGAGGAATGAATTAGGTAGAAGTAACACTAGAAACTTTTTCTGCAAACTTGAACTTCCATTCAAAGCTGAGAGGGATCACTTATGAATTTACGACACTATGTAAATCAATCATTTTAAATTTTTTATTAAATAAAGAGTTTGTATCATTAATATGAGATATTGATAATGCAGAGTAGTCTAAGGCAGTCTATTCTATCTGACTTCATAAGCCGAGCACGCCATTGTAGTACTAGAGAACCCAAAGACTCTTGGAGAACTTCTATTAGCATAGACCAAAAAAATCCAAACAAAACAACTAGAGTCTCCGGGAACGGGAAGGAACTATCAACCAACTAAACAATGAGAAAAGGAGAACCCAATAGACCTTATGGACCCAAGAATATCAAGCCCAAAAATTAACAGCAACACTCCAGGCCCAATTAACAGCCCAAAAAGCCCATATAGGAAAAACCCTAGCTGCACCTTAAGTAGCCACCAAAACAACTGCTCCTCCATCTAAGATGCCAATTCTGGCCAGCCGAACAGTCGTCTGACCAGCCCTGACCCACTTGTCCGCCATCACGGTCACCGACATCCTCGAGTATTGGGAGGTCCATAAATGACCTTCACTACAGATCCCCACTATTAGACCATCAACCACCGCAACGACGTCCGCACCACGAGCCTCTATCATAGCTGCCCTGCTGCTATGGCCCCTATTAGCACATTGCCTACCAGACCACACAGCATCTCCACCCACGCTAGAAAGAATTCCGCTAACACTAGCCAATTAAGGTCGAGCCAAAACTCCAGGAGGCCACACTGAAAAGGCCATCCCACCATCATAAGCCTAAGAGGGCAGGCACTTAATAGGAGATACACACGGCCAGGGCCGGCCCTGTGAGTTTAGAGACTCAAGGAGGAAAAAAATTCGAGGCCCCAAATTCAGCAAGAGAAATTCAGAAAAAGACCAACTTTGACACAACTTAAAGTGTAAACTTTAGGCAAGAACAGTTCGGCTTTGAGGATTTACGAAAAATTCATTTTTGCAACAATGAAGTTGAAATTTTCCAGAATGAAAGCTGACATATCAAGGTACAACATACTAAAATTTCAAACTAATCGGAGTTCGAGAAGTAAGGGAAACGATGGATGCAAAAAGACTGAACTGTCAGGTTTTAGAAAAACATTGCAGCAGCAAAGTCAAATTAGAAAATCCACCAAAAATTCATTTTAAAACCAATTGACAAGAAATCAGTTTTGTAACAACTAATAGAATGTTTAGTTCAATATATACAAAGACCAGAGGTTAAATTATTCAAATAGAAGTTCAAATCTCAGCAGAAAGTCAGAGGGTACACTAAAAATTCTGGAACTTTTCCAAAAGCAGACTAGACTTAAAAGAAAAATCATCGGAGATTCACTATACATCCAAATAAGATGAAACTTTCCAGATCCTTTGTTAACTAGCATAATAGAAACCTATCAAAATTTCAGGATATTTGGAGATCAATAAGTATGGCAACACAAGGCTCAAAGTTAACAGATCAACAGGCAACAACTTTCTCAAAATCTGAGTTGAGGCCCCTAAAATCAGAGGCCCTAGGCCTGGGCTTGCTTCGCCTAGTCCCAGGGCCGGCCCTGCACGTGGCTCTTGAAGGAATAGAACTGCAACAAGGGATCAAAAAGCTCCGATTGAAAATGGAACCAATGTCAGGCATAACAGCCAAACCAAGAACATATGGTGGGAGACAACACTAGGACAACCTGGCGCTTTGAACGAGGGTGGCAAAGAGCGCCGACATCATGCTCAACGCCTTTAGTAGACGTAACTAGGGTTCCAAAGGGGACAAGCAACAGAGCTCTAGTCATCTTTTTTTTGTAATAAAAAGTCTACATGTACATAATCAAACCTTTTCAATTGGAAACAAGCTTTCAATTTTAAGTAATAACCCCTTTTTCAAGGTTTCAAATTTCAGTTTCAGTTTCGATTTCGGTACTTCAAATTTAAGGAAATTTCGGTTAAAAAAAAATCAAATTAATTGTATTTATAAAATGATATTTTTGAATGAAACTTTTACATAGACTAAACTAACCTATAATAAACCTATGAGTTTTTCTATTGGAACCTCCAAATTTACTCACTTGACCTCTATACTTTTTATACCTCCTAATCTCCTATCAAACTTTCAAATACTGAATTTACTCATTAAACCTCACTAAAGTTCCTCAAATAACCTCACTCATATAATTAATTTTATATACTTGTGTTACTAAAGTTGATATTCTCTATTTGTTTGAATGATCTGTATGGTAATGTTGGGTTGTTAACTTAAAACTGTTTCAGTGGGAGAGGAGAAGCAACTACATGTATAGCCAAGAGGACATTGATGTAATCCGGAATGAGTGGGCAAAATTTGTCGTCAAGTCATATATGTAGGAGCCATCAAGTAATTGGTTGAAGGAGATCGAGGGCAGTTTGTTCAGTTATATATATATGCTGATACATATATTCACATGCAGCATATGTGCATGTTTTTGGAACTTACATGTTGTATCAGCTTTTGCTTTCTTTCAATGTAATTAGCTACAATGACTTCTGTGGTTTTATGGAATGGATGGATATATATATATATATATATATATGAATGCTTTAATGAGTGAAATTGGAAAATGAAAATAGATAGGGAAAATAATAAAGAATGCAATCTAATATTATTGAATTGGAAAGTCTAGAGAAAATAAATATAACCATTTTTTTGTATAATTATTGTCCCTAATAGTCATTTTATAGTAGGTTATATGTGTCATTTAATAATTCATAATAGAGTGAGGTCAAGTGAGCAGATTTGGAGGTCCCAATAGAAACTCTCTAAACCTATTTACAATGTAACATCTATAAAATTATACATTTATAATAGAATTATGATATTTTACATGGACGAGTAATTAACTAGTACTGTAGTAGGTTGCTAAACTAGTGTTTTTATCTATGTGTATTGATAATGTTTTGTGTATTGATAATGTAAATATGTTTTACTTTTTTTAATAATTAGAAAATTACAACGGGGCGGGGCACGTAAAACCAAAACCCTGTGAATGAAAATGAACAAATACAACAAAAAGAGTATAAAAGCTACTACGATGTTCAGATGTTGTTCAATCTAGCTGGTTGAATTGCTTTCATTTAGTATCATACAATACTACTCCCAAGTACATGAATTTTGGAAATGATTTTCGTACTTCATCACATGGTTATTGTATGTGTACGTGTTGTTTCCTTTTCACATGCAATCCATATATCAGATATTGTGGAATTACCTAATATATGTTTCAGTGTATGAAGCATACAATATTTGAGAGAAGCAAAAAGGGAATCATGTTGTGGTTGGAGCATTCAACTTTGTAGCAGATAAAAGCAAAAAGGTTTTTTGTTGTATTCAACTTGATTGCAGAAAAAAAAAATCAAAATTTCATATTTTCTCTATAAAAGTATGAAGTAAAAAATTCATTGTAGGTGACATAAAAATTTCACAGAAATTTCAGACAAAATTTCGGTGTGAATTTTTAAATATATATTGTGTGTGTAGATATTTAAAAAATTAAGAATTTCATGGGAATGTACGAAAAATTTTAGGAAACTCCTAACGGAAATGATATATCATATGAATTTTGTTTCAGTATTTCAAAATTACAGAAATTTAGACAGTTTCGGAGAAATTTGAAACCTTGCCTTTTGTATAGAAAATTTAAACTTTCATGCAACCAGAAATAAACTATAAATATATGTCATATCCGAATTTAGAAAATTGGAAGCCAAAATTTGTAAGTCGGAATCTTTAAAAGACTCTCAGTTATGTTTGAAACTATATCATTTAAAGAGAGAGAATGGTATAGAAATGGAAACACTTTTCCATAGAGTAAATAGAAATATGAATGGATCAAAGACTAATTATGTTTCATGTTTTGTTTTTTTTTTCCATTCTTTAGACTGAATGTTTTCTTTGTAATTGATACTTGGGTTGATACTTAATGGAGCACTTGACAGATAAAGTACCACGAACTTAAAACCCTGCTCATTCATTCTCATACAAAGTTGGCCTAATGACATCTTTAGTTGATGAACTCCATTTCAGCGCTTGGATTTTGTTAAGTTACATGTGATTCCAGCTATGTAATTAGCTGCGATGAGTCCTATTGCTTTAGAAATTTGCTCACTTTTAAGTTTCAAGTTTTGCCACGACTCCAAGTCCAAATTGACCTTAAAACTCCTCAATTACTTCCCAGTTTCTAGCTTTCTCAAGGTCCCAATATTGATGCCCAAAAGGCCATAACATAGTATTCAACTATTCCATTCCTTATGAACCAGCATAGTGAGGAAGCTTTGAAAGGTGTCATGCCATAAACTCCATTATCACCAAATACTTATTTTTAATAAATCACTTGTACTGGCAACTGAGGATTAATATTTGGTATTTTGAAGCTTAAAAGAGCATGAAGGCCCATAAGAAGGCTTGGGCTTGTATGAGAAGAAGCTAACTACTTGATTTGAACATAAGCTTAAGCTAAAATGGCCTATATTCCATTGAACCACAACTTTGGATGTTCAAAGATTTCTCTTTGGGCGGTCATACCAGGCTCTATATCGTTACCTTAGTCTTGAATTTGTGTTGTGGGGATGTGATCAGTTAGTCCTTTGTTATTCTACGATCCGGATTTATGGCACGTGTATTTATTTGGAATGGAAAATAATCATGAATCGGAGACAACTGGAATGAGAGAAGAAATGAATCGGTATTGATTTCCGGAAGGTTGATTCCTAAACCCTTCTCCCCCATTCGTAATCAAATTCCTGAGTATTCAGGAATCGATTTATTATAAGGAGGTGAGACCTATACTCATTTTAATTCTATCATGTGTAAGTAAACGAATAAATACTTTTACCCGGAATCAGAATGATTCCTTTATATTTTTTAGTAAACACATGAATCTTTTTACCTGTAATCATTCCCTCCCATTCCAAGTAAGTAAACGTATCATTAGTTTTTCTATGAAGTTTTTATGTTTTTATTTGGTCAGTAATCCTTCTTTGTTGTTACCACTCCCTTCTCTAATATCTACTTTCGTTGGAACATAAGACATCAGGAATTCTTAGCCTTTTGTTCTTTCTGTTTGGGTCTTTTAGGCCCGTTTGTAACCCAAAAAAAAAAAAAAAAAAAAAAGATACCCGATCTACAGATCATTCTATATTATAAATAGTTTTCTTTTCAATTACCTGCTTGACAGGGAATGCATACCTAATTCTAGGGATGAATCAATATTATAACATTCACTTGATGAATGACTTGAATTTTCAATTATTCAGTGTATGGATTTCTTGGTCATATTATAATTAAAGTTCTATGTTTAACCCGAAATTTCATGTTTCCAGTTAATTAAGTAGTGGACCAACTAATACAGCTATTTGCTTACCCATAAAAAAAAAAGGAAAATGATCATTTACCCGATTTTAGGCTAAAAATTGTCCACTTACTCAACCAACTGTTTTTTAACCTCATTTACCCAAAACACTTTAAGGGATTATTTCCCCTTTACCCAATTAATTTTTTTTTTTTTTGAGACTTTTTTGCCCTCTCCTTCTTTCTCACTTAGAGAGAGAAGTCACCTTCCACCTTGCTGTGCTCCGGTGACCAGTGGCCGGCGTGGTCTCCGGAGACCGGTGACCGGACTCCGGCGAACGGTGACTGGATTCCTGGAACCGGTAACCGAAATCCCGCGACCGATGACTGGAATATGGAATCCGGCTATTATTGTCCCCCAGTAATCATATTACTGCCCCCAGTAATCATATTATTGCCTCCCAAAAATCATATTATTGCCGTCCAGTGAATTGTATGAACTCCCAAAACCAAAATGAATACACTACAGGCACAATTGATCAATTTATAATCATATTACTGCCCCCCAGTAATCATATTATTGCCCCCCAATACAAAGTCCAATGTCTCTACTGCCTCCCAATAGACCACCAAAAATGCACCATTTTGTATGATTCACAGATAATTTGACTTTAATACACAGAAAACAACAGGTAACTTATCAATACACCACACTATAGTGATCCCTGTCCCTCATTTCAAAGTCTACTGGGGGCCAATAATGTGTCTACTGCCTCATCTTCGTTACCAACAGACCCAACGTTTTGCTCATTATCCATAACCATCTCCACAACACCGTTCTTCAATTCGTCTTCGGTGACCTTCGACTCCGCCACATCGTTTCTAGGCTCGTCGTCGCTCATTACATCCACCACATCGCTCACCGGAAGCTCATTCTCAGCCTTCCTGGCCCGGGTCCGGCCAAACGAACAGGTGACCTCCGCCTGAGCCAAATCAAGGTCAATTCGTGCTTCAGCCCCAGTCGTTCACCGGCGGGAAGCTCTACATACAGAATGACCTCAACATGTCCGCCGCGTCCGTCACCAAGCAGCTCTGCGACCTCGACTTGCTGCTCAGATCTGGCATCCTCCACCAGTCAAACGCCACCTCCGCCATCTCGCCCCTCGCCGCCGCAAACAATGAGTCGCGCAATCACCGTCGAGGCCTCATCGGCGACCCGGAAAACACCTCCTCGGCATGGAAGTTCAGATAATTTCCGCAAGCCAATTCTTGCCACATGTTTTTCGAACGTGGATTTGGGCAATGACTTAGTAAACAAGTCTGCCACATTGTCTTCAGATCGAACCTGGTTCACTTTGATCTTAAGGAGCTTCTGTTGTTGCTGATTGTAGAAGAATTTGGGCGATATATGCTTGGTGTTGTCGCCATTGATGTAGCCTTGTTTCATTTGTTCAATGCAAGCTATATTATCCTCATAAATGCTAGTTGGCTCATCTGTGGTAGATTTCAGACCACAATTGCTTCGAACATGCGTAACTATGGATTGAAGCCATATACATTCACAAACTACTTCGTGAAGAGCAATAATCTCTGCATGATTGGAAGAGGTAGCGACTAAGGTCTGCTTTGTAGACCTCCAAGATATTGCGGTTTTTCCCATGGTGAATACATAGCTAGTTTTGTAACTTCCCGAACCTAAATTTACCAGTTTACAAGTCTTTCGATTGGTAAACGACATTTACATTTACTTTTTGGCTCTGTTTCGACATTTTAGGGGGCCCTAAAAGTTGACTTTTTGTTCGGGTCAAAATTTGAGAAAATTTTCCTCATGAAAGTTGTAGAGGACGTTAAACCGAGCGCGTGCATATGTGGTACATAAAAATCGGAGTTCGTATGCGGAAGTTATAGGCGAAATAAGAAAGTTACTGTTTATGGTAGATTGGTATAAATTTAAAAAGTTATTGTAGCAGGGTAACTTTTCTTTCTTTTCTCTCTCTTTCCCCCGTGCTCCCTCTGTCTCTCTTCTGCAACTCTCTCTTTCCACCAACTCTAGGCCACCAAATGGCGAGCTGCGAGCATCGATAGACTCGTCTCCTCCTCCTTATCACGCATGTGGGAGTTGTTTACGATGATTTGGCCGGAAATGTGGAGATCGAAGCCAACATTTTTACTGTAGCAAATTAGTCAACGCCGATTTCCGGCCACCTCTGGTCATAAACCCAGGTCCATTAGAAGCGCCTTGAGCCACTCTTCATGCTCTCCAAGTTTCATAACCCAGATCGAAGCATGGAGGAAGAAAGCAAAATTGGAAATTTCACTGTACTTCGGAGTGCTTAATTGTTCGGCTACTTCAAGGTATTTTCTGACTTTGTCACATTGAGAAAGTTATTGGAAATGTTGAGATGATGCTGTGGATGAAATTTGGTGGCCGGAGGAGGAGTTGGCCGCCGCATGAATAGTGCGATGGTGAATAGTGCGGTGTATGAACAGTGATTTATATTATGTTTTTTTTTAGCTAGTTAAATCCTATAATTTTGGTAGAGGTTGAATATGTGAATTTGGTTGGAATTGGAGAAGTTTTTAATTGATTATGAATTTCTGGGAATTTAGGATTTCGATTATAGATTTACCGTCGGATATCTCTTGGTTCTGACTTGGAACCTTTAAGATAACGAATTGGTATTAGATGTAAAATTTGGGTTGAATCAGAGAAGAAGTGGCGAGATGATTTATGAGGATTTGATTTTGAGAATCGTATTTAATTGTTGAATAGTTATTCACGGAAAATAATTGTGTACATGGTGACGTACTGAGCTATTGCTCGACGAAGGAACTCGTATGCATGATCGCCTGAACAGTACTGTCAGTGGACATTTATTTTAAATTAAATGTGCATGCAGTATATTATTATTTTTCAATTGGGATTTAATTTATGATTGAATTACTTAGTTTTATTGTTTATTGAGTTTTGATTTATTGGGATTTATTTATGAATTATGAGACTAGTACTGAAATTCCTTCCCGAGGGCTTTTAGTAGATTTTCGAGATATTTATTTATGAATTATTGAATTGGGAAATGATTTTTCGGGAAGTGACTGATTCAGAAAATATTATGAGAATTATTGATTTCGAATATCAGTTTATATGATAATTTACGAGTGCGAAGGATTTAGCAAATATTTGAACATTATTGAATTATCGAGATTTATCGAGTTTGAGCTCCGCACTTATCAACCTTGAAGTTAGATTGAGATTTCTTTCCGAAAGCATTTATTGATTTATAGAGTATGTGATTGATGCTTTCGAGGATTTATTGAGATATTGAGGTTTGAGTTAGCGAGATAATCATGAGTTATGCTTTCGGTGAATTTTAATGTTTTATTGAAGTAACAACGAGTTTCTTTCCGAAAGCAAGTAATTGAAAGAGGTTGTTTCCAGTTTATTGAGGAGGCTATCAGTCAGCGCATGCATACAATACCTAGTTGGCAGTCCCTTCTAGGTAATAGTCTGGTTGGCAGTCCCTTCCAGACTATAGTCAGGTTGGCAGTCCCTACCGATGCGTCACCGGGTTGGCAGTCCCTCCCAGGTGACATGAGGTAGTAGTTGGCAGTCCCTTCTCACTACTTATGGCTAGTTGGCAGTCCCTTCTATCCACCGCCTCTTATTCGGGTTGGCAGCCCCTTCCGATGCGTCATCTGGGTGGCAGTCCCTCCTAGATGACATGAGATGACTAGACAGCAGTCCTTCCTAGTCATCAAACGAGCCTCTTGAAAAAGATATTTTTATAAGAATTGAGGATGAGATTTTAAGAGATTGCAAGATGTTCTATTTCTACGTGATTAAGATTTGCAATAAAAATGATGATTAAAAGTATTTCCAAGATTGTTACTGCATGCGAGGTTTTAGAGAATAACTTGGGAAAACATTAAGTTTTACTTATATATTTGAAAGTACTTATTTTTCGTCCACTCACTCTAACGGTTTTTAAATGTTTTCCCCTGGGCCCTTTGGTTTTAAATGCCCAGTTTGCAGGCCAATTAAGCTTGAGGTCGAGCGTACTTGGGGTTGAGGCATAGCTGTCATAGCTTCCGCATTATAAAAGTATTGGTCGTTTATCTTGTATTCTATCTTCTTGTACGCCTAAGAAATAGATTGCTCTGATAACTCTTGAGATTAATATTCTTAAGTTCAGAATTGTTTGTGAAATGGGAGATGTTGTGATATAGGGAGTAGGGTGGCTCCAGGAGAATAAGGATGGATGATTTAGAAGTGTAAATGTTTTTCTACAGGTTTTGGGTTGTCCATTTTTAGGGGAAGTTCTGTCAAATTTTTGGTAGAATTTCTTTTAAGGTGGGCCCCGCAGGGCCTCTTCGGATTTCAGGGTGAAATCCGGGGTGGGTTCTGTCAAGTTTGGGAGCGACCTTTGTGTGGGTCAGAAAGGTAACCAGCATCAGCAAAACCTTCCAAAACACTTATATCGTTTTGGGATGGGGAGAGGGGACGCAGTCAACCATGTATGGCGCCCCTGACACTTGATGGGTCAGAATCCATCTTCTCTCTGTAGGGATAGAACAAGCCCATATCGATCGTACCACTTAGGTATCGAAAGATATTTTTAACATCAGTCCAATGGCATCGTGTTGGTGCAGAGCTATATCTAGCTAGCAAGTTCACAACGAATGAGATATCCGGTCTTGTGCATTGTGCTAAGTACAATAATGCGCATATTGCACTTAGGTAGGGCACTTCTGCCTCTAGCACTTCTTCATAGTCATCTTTTGGACGAAATGGATCATTCTTTGGATCAAGACTACGGACGACCATTGGGGTGCTTGAAGGCTTAATCTTGTCAGTCTTGAAACGCCTAAGCATCTTTTGGGTATAAATTGATTGATGAATTAGGATATCTCTACGGTGCTCAAGTTCTAAACTGAGGCAAAACTGTGTTTTCCCAAGATCTTTCATCTCAAACTCAGATTTCACGTGTTTAGCGGTTTCCCTTAACTTCTTAAGGGTGCCAATTATGTTCATGTCATCGACATAAACCTCTACTATTGCAAATCCAGAACTTGTCCTTTTTATGAACACACATGGGCATAGTTCATTGTTGACATATCTCTTTCCAATCAAGTAGTTACTTAGACGATTATACCACATCCGTCCTGATTGTTTCAATCCATATAGTGAGCGTTTCAATCTAATCGCAAACGCGCTTCGTGGTTTAGAGCCACTTGATTTGGGTAGCTGAATTCCATCTAGAACTTTCATTTATATTTCTGTATCTAGATCCCCATATAGATACGCTGTAACCACATCCATAAGCTGCAAGTTTAGTTTTTCAGAAATTACCAAATTGACAAGGTAGCGGAACGTTATGACATCCATTACTGGAGAATAGGTCTCCTCGTAGTCTATTCCAGGGCGTTGTAAGAAGCTTTGTGCCACAAGGCGAGCTTTGTACCTTACAATCTCGTTTCTCTCATTACGCTTTCTAACGAATACCCATTTGTGACTAACTGGTTTGGTGTTGGGCGGTATTGGTACAACTTTGCGAAATACCTTTCTTTTCGCTAGAGAATCAAGTTCTGCCTGGATCGCATCTTTCCATTTTGGCCAGTCAGCTCTACGTTAGCATTCATCAACGGAGTGTGGTTCGATGTCATCGGTCTCAATAATCTCACACGCCACTGAATACCCGAATAAATAATTAAAGATGATGGAGTTTTTTTCCCACGTCTCATGAAAACTACTGTAATTTACAGAGATCTCTACGTTCTCAGGGATAGGTTCTGACATTGAGGCGTCCCCCAATAATTTCTCTTGGACATAGCCATAATCCGGAACATTCTCATGGGACGAATTTTAAGTATCGATGATTAAAGGATTTGTTTGTGCCTCATTCGCTCTCTTTCTAGGGTGAGTATCATTTGAACCAATTGGTCTACAGCGCTTCCTTGCGGGACCTGCGGCCACAGACGCCACTTCATTGCCATGCTGGGCAATGACGCCATCTCCTGGTGTCACAGGAGTGGCGTGATGTCCAGTATTCAGGACATCGATCCTTGCAGGCACGTTTGTAGCAGGTATGTGTGATCTGGTCACTTTGGCAACATCAGAAAACACATCAGGAAAAGTGTCTGCTACGTTCTGGAGCTCGATTATTCGTCGCACTTCAAGTTCGGACTGTGCGGTACTGGGATCGAGATGAGACATAGTGGGGACAGACCACGCTAATTGCTGTCATTCCTGTTGAACATATATGTTCTTATCTCCCCCTAACGATGGCAAGACTGTCTCATCAAAGTGACAATCGCAAATCTTGCTGTAAAGAGATCGCCTATCAAGGGTTCAAGGTGGCTGACGATAGTTAGAGATTCATAGCCAACATAGATGCCCATTCGTCGTTGTGGACCCATCTTAGTACGCTGTGGCGGTGTAATAGGCACATAGATGGCACACCCAAAAATTCATAAGTGTGAGATATCAGGCTCGTACCCAGCCACTAGCTATAACGCAGAGTAAGATTGGGTTGCAGTCGGTCGTAGACGAATTAGCGTCGCTGCATGCAATATTGCATATCCCCAAGCAGAAACAGGGAGATTGGTGCGCATAACCAATGTCCGCGTTATCATATGTAGTCGTTTGATAGCGGCTTCTGCGAGACCATTTTCGGTATGAACATCGGGAACTGGATGCTCTACATCAATCCCCAGTGACATGTAATAGTCATCGAAAGTTTTCGATGTAAAATCCCTAGCATTATCAAGTCGAATTGACTTAATAGGATGGTCAGGGTAGTGAGCCCGTAGACGGATAATCTGGGCGAGGAGTTTAGCATAAGCAGCATTTCGACTAGACAACAACGTGACATGTGACCAGCGTGTTGACGCATCAACCAATACTATAAAGTATTTAAAAGGTCCGCGTGATGGTTAAATTGGTCCACAGATATCCCCTTGCATTCTCTGTAAGAACGGGATGAGTATTTTAGGATCCTTTACATAGGACGGTTTCGGTCCTAATTTCCCGAAGGAACAGGCTTTGGAAAATGAGCCAGAGGCCTTAGAAGCAACCAATGAGGATTTTGGTTAGGCATGAGCGTTTGTAGCGCTATTAGAAGCAAAGTGTGTGACTACATCTCCCATCATGGAGTTGGAGCCATGAGAATTGGTAATTATGGCGTCATGGCCATTGGGAGGAACAACCATGGTGTCATGCTCATGGTTGGCGCCATTAGTGGCGTCATCACATGGGACTTGAGCGGCTCTATAGCACCTCAAGACGGCTACAGCGCCAGATGCTGCAATTGTTACGGTCTTGCTCAATCCAGGAATCAATTTTCGATTCATGCTTCTTCTTACTCTGAAGAATGGATGTCCGTGTGAAGTCTTTAGTATACAAAGCATCATATCACGACCAAGATGTCCTAGTCGGTCATGCCAAAGCCAATATGTTTCTGAATCCAAGAGATCTTCTCTTTTGACATTGTTGGATTCAATAGGTCGAATTGTAGTGACATAAATTCCACTAGATTGACACATAAGCTTCTCTAAGATGCGCTTTCGTCCGCAATCATTAGAGATAATTTAAAAGAACTCTTTTCCGTTCTCATTATGCGTTTCCGCATGGAATCCGTTGGCTCTTATATCTTTGAAGCTGAATAAGGTTCGATTTGCCTTAGGAGCGTAGAGAGCTTCAATGACTTTAATCAAGGTGCCATTTGGCAATAGAAATTGGGCAATTCCATGTCCTTGAACTAAACTTGATGGCCCAGCCATCATAATCATAGAGGAATATGTAGGCAACATCTCTAAGAATAATTGCATATGTCGTAGAATGGTGTGCGTAGTCTCACTATCCGCAAGACATTGACGTTCATCCATTCCTAAAAGAAAAACTCATAATTAAAAAGGAGTCATAAATAAAAGAACTAAACTTTTATTAATAAGAAAAACAGAATTACATCATCGTTTCTTTGACCAAGGAAAATCTAATCCAATAAACCAGCTAATGTAAAACAATGGTAGTCGTCTAACTCATTTCGGTAATTCCAATGCAAATGTGACCAGGTGAGTAGAGAAATGTCGGTGGAGCAAGGCTCACTTAAGTACCACTTATCTCAGAACCTTCCTAGACATCACACTTACATTGAGTACGCCTACTTTGAAGAAAGACTAATACCATTGACATCTACTACAAAAATAATATGGCAATTGCCTACATCTCTTGGAAAATAAAAAGACTTGATCAAAATCGCCAGTTTCTGGGTCTTGATCCTTGTAGTCTTCCACCCTTAGATCGAGATCGCCATCTTGATCTTCTTGTTTCATGTAGTTTGCCTCTCTTGCTTCATAATACGTCTTGTACGCGTTTGCAACTTGCTGGGATGCTTTACATGCTTTGGCCCAATGTCTAGTTGATCCACATCGAAGACAAACATCAGTATGGTCAGGCTCCCTTGATCGAGGCCCCTTTGGTGCGCGATTTGGATGACCATTGCTCTTGGTGGCGTTACCACCATGGTCGGAGGCTCCGCCCCTCTCTCTCTTCACACGTTGACCTCCACGGCTCCGTGCACGCCTCTCTTGGCTATTTCCTTCCTCTTTAGGGCGAGAATATGGACCAGAACGTCCACAATTGTCTCTACTCTTAGGGTTTTGCTCCTTGTGTCCTCCCTTGGGGGTGCGACTATAGTTAGACTCCGGAATAAACTTAGTTCCTACGGGTCTAGCATTATGGTTCTTCACAAGAATATTGTCGTGCTTTTCAGTTATGTTCATGGCGCCAATGAGCTCATGAAACCTTGTGATAAGTCCTGCATTCACATCAATCCGATAATTCTTTGAAATCATCAGGGCAGAGATGGGGAAGGTAGAGAGAGTCTTCTCGATCAACATCGTATCAGTTATGGCTTGGCCTCAAAACTTCATCAGAGACTTGATATGAAGGGCTTCTGAGTTATAATCAAGCAGAGACTTGAAATCACAAAAGCGGAAGCTGTGCCATCGGACTTCTAAATCAGGAAGCAGGGAGTCACGAACGTTGCCAAATCGCTGCTCAAGTTCTACGCATAGCTTTCTTGGCTCTTCCTAATTGAGGTGTTCACTTTGGAGCGCGTCATTCATGTGCCTTGTCATGAGAATGATGGCTTTAGCTTGATTTGCTTCAAAAGCAGTAGCTTGCTCAATGGAGAGCATATTCTGACTAGGATCTTGGATGGCTCCCAGAAATCCATCAGCCTTAAGATGTTGGCGCACATCTCGGACCCATCTATGGTATCCAACGCGAGTTGTCTCCAGTGGAACAAAGTTCAACTTGTTCAAGTTACTCATCCTGAAAAAACAACACAAGATTAGGGTTAGTTTCGGAGCAAAAAGGTTTCCACGAAAAACTATTAAATTTCTGAGCGTAGTAGCTTTTAAGAAATTAGGGATTTTCTGAGCGTAGTCGCTTCCAAGAAAATCCGATTCCAAGAGGGGTTTTGGATTAGATCGAAACAACGATGTATGTGGTCGATCGTTTTCTTATCAACAAACTCTAAGTTTGGAGGACTCTACAAGCTCCAAGCTTGGAGTGGGCACGAACCCCCACAGTTCAGCTAGTGGTCTCCCCTATGAAGAAGAAAGGGGCGGTAGAAGAAGGGATGTTGGAAGTCCCCGAGAAAAGAAGAAGAAATTAAAAAACTTCAAAAACTGGAACTTTTAGAAAAGTTTACATTGAAAAGATGCCGGAATTCTTGACCGGAAAAAGATTGTCGGAGGTCGCCGGAAAAGTGGCAGGAAACTGGTGGCCGGAGCTAGGCAGGGGCTGTGCAGGGATGTGCAGAGGCTATGCAGGG
Source organism: Rosa multiflora (assembly GCA_002564525.1). Classification (NCBI taxonomy): domain Eukaryota; kingdom Viridiplantae; phylum Streptophyta; class Magnoliopsida; order Rosales; family Rosaceae; genus Rosa; species Rosa multiflora. Next base: position 37,482 of record BDJD01000769.1, on the reverse strand, counting down.
GCTGTGCAGGACTGGCAAGCAGATGCTCCGCAGCTGTCGGCAGATGCAGGCACAGGGGTGCGCAGGTGTCGGCAGGGGCTATACGAAGCTTTCGGCAGATATCGACAGAGGCAGGCACAGGGGTGCGTAGGGCTCAGCAGGTGTGTCGGTTGATCTCGGCAGCTCTCAGCAGGAGGCTTGCAGGGGTTGTTGGCAGGTCTCGGCAGATGCAGGCACAGGGCTCTGCAGATCTCAGCAGGGCTCGCAGGGGCAGGCACACGGCAGGCATAGGGCAGGCACAAGGCAGGTGCCGGTCCGATTTTTCGGACCACTGGTTCAGGGGTTTTCCTGCCGGTTCAGGTGGTTCCGCCGCCGGTTCTGGGCTCCTTGGGACTAGGTCTTCGATATGTGGGGTGGTGGTTGCAGGATTTTGAAGGTTACGAAATTAGGGTTTTCAGGGTTAGGGCTTCGTGTTGATAACGTGTTTTAGGGAATCAGAAACTGAGAGAAAATCGATGTGTATTCTCATTGATAATAGGGGCCTCTTTATATAGAGGATCACGATACATAGAGTTTGAATCATACAAGGAAAGATAATCTCTAGATTCTTCTAATTAAACCCCATTACCACTGGGTCAAGTAACCTAGAGTTTGGGCCAAACACAAATTAGAATTTTACTTGAACAGATCTATATTATAAGTAGAGTAATGTGATGCCGATCCTCGACTTCTTAGTTATTAATATAAAGAGTTGGCTACTACGGCATCGTATTCTACTGCCAATAAGAGTTGACTCTTGTATTCGCATGCGTATATCTTCATAAGAGATTATGATTTTGTGATGTATTAGTTAATTAAGCTCTAGGAAAAAAAAAACTCATCATCGATCTACTCTTTTTTTTTGTCAATGAAAACATTCATTAAAAACCAAAGGGAAGAACCCAATGGAAAGAGCCCAAACAAGGCCCAATTACAAGTAATACAAACAAGGAAAATTATTGCTCAACCCAAATCCTCATAGATAGGGCAAAAGAGAGTAACCCTAAAAATTAAGAAAAACATCATCTTCTACTATACAACAGCCACCACCCAAGCCATCCGTGCTGCTAGGGGTGGGCACCCAAAACCGAAGTCCCAGTCCAGTCCCGAAACCGTCCCGAAATCTGCCGGTACGGGCCGGGATCAAAAATGGAAATTTACTGTTTAGGCCCGTCCCGTCCCGTCCAATCCCTTGGAAACGGGCCCGGTACCGGTACTAGCCCAATCGATACCGGGTGATCCCATTCCGTCCCGTTTAAATTAATTAAACTAAATCTTTAATTTTTTATTTAGTTTTTGGTCTGCTTATATGCATATATTAATATAGACATGTGCATGTGTACGTTTTCCATATGATCATACAAACTAGTAGCAAAAGGATGCAAATTCCAGTCCGTATGATCATACAAACTAGTAGCAAAAGGATGAAAATTCCAGTAGGACACCTGCACAAGACAGTAGCAACCAAGCACCAGGTGAGAAAAGTTGCAGCAGCATAATGTGAGAAAAGTTGCAGCAGCAAAAGCAGAGAACAGCAGCACCAACAATAGAAGAATAATGCAGCAGCAGCACTCCAATAATTTATAAGGCCATCCAAGTGCAGAAGCAACCCAGCGAAGAACATATTGGCAGCAAACCAAAGAGGCAAACAAGCATATGTTTGGAGGAATCAATGAGATAGAAATCAATAAAACAAGGAGCAAACAAGCATTCCAGTTTTTGACTTGGTTGCTATATTGCATTACTGCATAATCTGCAATACTTCATTCCAGTTTTTTTTTTTTGTATTACTTAAGTATAGGAAAAAATATATATATGGGATCCCGAAATGGGCCCGGGCCCGACCCGATCCCGATCGGTTTCGGTACCTTCGGTACCAACTTTGAAAAAACGAAGTCCCGTCCCGTCCCGTCCTGAATCATATTTTCTGTACCGGGTTCGGTATCACTTAGTAACCTGCCCGTTCCGGCCCGTGCCCAGCCCTACATGCTGCAGTCGTTGTCGCAGCCACCGCTGCCCGGAGCTAAAAGGTAGGGAAAAGTGCCATATCGAGGAGATGAAATTCGAATAACTGCTGCCAAAACAATCCCAAAAAACAAATCCAATCGAAACCAAGGTAATGAGATGATAAATAGATCCAAACCCACACACAAGCGCCCTCTTCTCCACCAGAGAAACTCAAAGTGGAGTATTTGTGTATAGCAGCTTTGGAGTATTTGTGTTCCAAAAAGCTTCAAAGCGGTGCCAACATAAAAAGCCCAATTGAGAGAAGTCCTTGGCGGTGGCACGTTTTGTCTGGGCATGAAACTTTAATGCCCAAGTGTGGCCAATATCATCAAAACCATTCCAGAAATTGACAAAGCATAAAGCAATATATATAAAAAAAGAAAGCAGTGGACGTTCTGGTGGTGTTGCAGATCAAAAGATTAGATTAATTAAGCTTTGAATAAGACAAAAAGCTTAATTAACAAAGTGCTGAAGACATTGATAGAAGTAAGGTTCTTTCTTAGTGAGCTTGTGGACATGGAGGAAGAACATGAAGGCAATCTAAATGTTCAAAATGCAGACAAAGCTGATCACATCGCAAAACTCATCAATTCTCAATTTAATTGGGCGATTGAAGTAAATTTGACCTTACCCACAGATTAAAGGAGTCTCAGAATGAGCTAAGTAAGAGCTAAAGGGAGAAGGGTCTTACACAAAAATTCTTCCAGAAGCCAATTGCAGCATGATATTGAAATTTCTTCTCCTGTGAAGCTGGCCACAGTCTCGTCTTCCACATAGGTTCTTTTCCTGCCTCCAATTTCAAATCCTTCAAGTCAGATTGTGTCTTCAAATCCATCTCCAATTCGATCTCGTGGGAGATCAGCATCGAGCTCGTGTTCTACATGGTTTGGGATAAAATGGAGCGCATGAATAAGAAACAAAAAAGAAGGAGAATTGAAAGTAAAGGAAAAAAAACAATGATGATAAAATGAAGGATTAATTTCACTTTGACTCCTCCAACTTTAGGTCGAAAATCATGTTAGTCCCTTATCTTTGTTTTTAATCAAGTGTACCCCTGGACTTCCAAAATTCATCTTCCGTGTCCAATCCGTCTAAATGTACCGTCAAATGGTGACGTGGCACCGATAAGCTAATACATTTTTTGCGTCGGGACCCACCTAAATGGCTAAATTCCCTAAATAACCTTTGGGCATAATTCACCCAAAAAAAAAATTCACAATCTTCATCTTCTTTCCAACCCGAGCACCGAAACCCATCTCCATCTTGACACAGCCTTCAATCACCCACTAAATACCCAGATCAAATCTCACCAACTCCTCCGAGAACGGGTTCTTCAATGGTGCAACCACAAATCTCCAAGACCTTCCCCGTGAAACTGAAGCAAAACCCAAGCCTCGCACCCCAGAGGATAATCCCAAAGCTCTCGCTTCAAGAAGGTGGCGGCGACTCAACTCGGTGTGTTCTCAGCGGTTCAATCAATTCGTCGGTGCTTGCGGTTATAGAGGAGCTCTGATTGCGGTTTCGAAAGGGCTCGACTACGGTGGCTTGCTGTCTCTGCACCGGCGAAGGTTGTGGTGCCGGCCAATTGTAGCAGTCGCTGCCTCGCAAGATGAATGGGTAAAGCTCTAATTTTTTTGTTTTACTTGGGATATTTTCTTTATTTGGATTGCGAAAATCGATTGTGAGTTGGAAGATTGAGGTTAAAGATTCTGAAATATGATGCTTATGTGGAATGATGGATGGCGTAGAGGATGGCGGTGGTCAGGTAGTGGTGGAGAAGTCAGATTCAGTTGTGGTGGTGGAAGAGCTAGTAGCTATGGATGAAGAGGCAGCAGTGGTGGTGGAGGCAAGAAATTGTTCGAGTAAGGATGGAGAGCCATGGAGGTAAGGTTGACCAATCTTGGAGATCACAGCAATGGCGAATTTGTTCGTCTCCTGTTGAAGGCCACCATGCGAGATTGGTAGTCTGTGATTGGCTCTATCTCAATTTTCTTCTTTCTGGTAACCATCTCAAAAACAAAAAGAAGATCAGAAGGGATTAGAACACAATAACAAATTGGTTGGGAAATATTTGAGAGAAGTTAGATGTGGGTGTCCAAATCAATTCTGGGTTTGACTCGTTGGAGACCAGGGAGAGTGATGGTGGTGGAGGTGAGTTGCGGTGGTGCGTAGAGAAGTGTGGTGGAGGAGCGGCTCGAGTTCTCATACAGAAACCCAGAAGCAAAATGGGATTGATTTCATCAGGAAATGGGGCACGGAAGATGAATTTCGGAAGTCCAAGGGTACACTTGATTAAAAAAAAAGATCAGGGACTAACATGATTTTCGACCCAAAGTTGGAGGAGGCAAAGTGAAATTAATCCTAAAATGAAATTATAGCTGGGTTTCCTTATCAAATATGAGACTCCGAGAAGATTTTGGCCTCCGAGAAGGCCTGGCCTTTGAGAAGTTTTTGATGGGTGACTAACCTAATGCCCAAAATAAAAGTTTGATGCACGTCTTCGGATTCTAGACAAGAAAATGGAGATTCGGAGTTCACTCGATACATTGAGGGTCCTTGTATTAAATTTGGGGACGAAAAATCTTCATGGATTGAGGAACATAATTCTCAAGGATACAAAAGAAGCCCATGTTCAAATTTGGGCCCATTTGAAGAATTCGGCAAAGCATGACGCCGCAGGTGTCCTTTTCGAAATACCCGGGCTTTGGTTTCTTTCAAAAATATACTTCGGAACTTAAAAATATCATTTTGGTACAAAACCAAGAAAAATCCCAAATTCCCAAAAAAATTTGAACTACAGTGATTTGATCCCTTCACAAGGTATGTAGGCAGTCTAGCGACCCACTAGATGCAACCGCAACTCCAAACAGAATCCCTGACTCCACCAGTCAAATTCAGCCAGTTTCAAATGAATCACTGTCTTCAGTCAAATTCTCCCAACACTAGAAAAATCAAATTCATTCCCAAATCACACAAATAAAGTCCAAACCAAATTCAAGGGCTTTAAACCCTTCCCCAAACACAAATTCAAAATAAATGGGTCATCTACCCATTTAAATCTCAAAAGCCTGAACTACATGTGGTTTGATCTTGCAAAGGGTATGTAGGTAATTTAGAACCAAATTTATCTAGATGCAACCGCGTCCTAAACACAAAATCGAATCTCTGGTCCACTTAAACCAAATTCGTCCCAAACACTATTCTCATTCCAAAATCAAAGCCCTCCAATGAGTCATTTACTCATTGGAACTCTTGAACTACGAGTGGCTTGATCCTTCTCCAAGGGTACGTAGGCAACCCATTCAAATATCTGGGTGCAACCACAAAAACAAACAAACACACATCTCATCAATTGGTTTCTTCATAAATGGAATCAAAGGGTGTTTCCCTGTAACAAGGGATTGTGATTAAGAGACACATTCTGTCTTGAATGGGTCGAACCCAAAATAATAAAATCTCTATTCACTAAATGAATACGAGTGAAATTATGTTGGGTGACATTTACTCTCACTGTGTGCATATTTTTCCTCAACCTTCTTTGCAAATACTTGTTACAACGAATTATAATGTTTTCGGAGCAACAATATGAATAACTCGGTTACAAATATCTGGAATATTTCTATGAGAAATAGCTTCCAATTCTGGCATTAAAGATTTAATTAATTTCATCAAATACTATTCCTTTCGAACGTTTAGTTTCAGATTCGAAGTAGAAGGCGGACTCCATTTCAAGATCTATAGATCTTTGATACTCTGAATTCCTGGCTGTAGCTAGAGAATAATTATATTGCACATTCCCAGCCATTTCCCTTCCGCTAGCTAATCACAACTAGAGAATAATTAATCTTCTTTCTTTTTTTGACTAATTTCAGTTTACTCCACTGAGGTTAGGGGTCGTCATAATGTTAGTCCCTCGAGTTTCAATTTAATCAGTAACACTCTTGTACTCTCCAAATTCATCAGCCGTGTCCAATTTCTACTATTCCGTCCAATTTGGACCGTTAAGTCTGACTTTTGAGGACTAAAATGGTCATTTCAAGACAAAAACAAAAAAAAGAATTTTTTTTTCTTCTTTTTTTCGTTTTTTTTTTGGTATTTTTTTCTGTATTTTTTTTTTCATTTAAATTTTTTTCCATAAAATGGTCATTTCAAGACAAAAAAAAAATCTTTTTTTCTTTTTTCTTTTTTTTTTTGCATTTTTTTTCTGTTTTTTTTTTCATTAAAATTTTTTTTTCCATTTTTTTTATTTTCTTGTTTTTTTTTCTTTTTCTTCGCTTATTATTATTATTATTATTATTTTATAATTTTGTCTTCAACCTATACACCACAAGTTATAATAGGTTTATAAAAACAAAAACAAAAACTCTAGGTGGTCAAAAAACCGCTCGCTGGTCCACGATATTTGTGATATATCTCCGATAAAGCAAAGAATTTTAGGATATATACTCAATAAAGTGTTTTAATAATTTTGTCTTCAACCTATACACCACAAGTTATAATAGGTTTATAAAAACAAAAAAAAAAACTCTAGGTGGTCAAAAAGCAGCTCGCTGGTCTACGATATTTGTGATATATCTCCGATAAAGCAAAGAATTTTAGGATATATCCCCAATAAAGTGAAGAAATATCTATAAAATATGATTAAAAAAATAAATACATATATTTCTTCACTTTATTGGGGATATATCATAAAATTCTTCGCTTTATCGGAGATGTTCCACAAATATCGTAGACTAGCAAGCGAAGAATTTTAGGATATATCCCAATAAAGTGAAGAAATATCTGTATTTATTTTTTTAATCATATTTTACAAATATTTCTTCACTTTATAAACCTATTATAGGGTTTATTTGTAACCAGCCAGCGAAAAATTTTAGGATATATTTTACAAATATATCCTAAAATTTTTCGCTGGCTGGTTACAAATAAACCCTATAATAGGTTTATAAAAACAAAAAAAATACTCTAGGTGGTTAAAAAGTCGCTTGCTAGTCTACGATATTTGTGATATATCTCCGATAAAGCGAAAAATTTTAGGATATATTTGTAAAATATATCTATAAAATATAATAGGTTTATAAAGCGAAAAATTTTAGGATATATTTTACAAATATTTCTTCACTTTATTGGGGATATATCCTATTATTCTTCACTTTATAAACCTATTATAGGGTTTATTTGTAACCAGCCAGCGAAAAATTTTAGGATATATTTGTAAAATATATCTATAAAATATAATAGGTTTATAAAGTGAAGAAATATTTGTAAAATATGATTAAAAAAATAAATACAGATATTTCTTCACTTTATTAGGGATATATCCTAAAATTCTTTGCTTTATCGGAGATATATCACAAATATCGTAGAACAGCGAACGGCTTTTTGACCACCTAGAGTTTTTTGTTTTTGTTTTTATAAACCTATTATAACTTGTGGTGTATAGGTTGAAGACAAAATTATAAAATAATAATAATAATAAGCGAAGAAAAAGAAAAAAAAAAAACAAGAAAAAAAAAATGGAAAAAAAAAATTTAATGAAATTTTTTTTTTTTCGTTCTTGAAATGACCATTTTAGCCCTCAAAAGTCAGACTTAACTGTCCAAATTGGACGGAATAGTAGAAATTGAACACAGCTGATGAATTTGGAGAGTACAAGGGTGTTACTGATTAAATTGAAACTCAAGGGACTAACATGATGACGACCCCTAACTTCAGGGAGGTAAATTGAAATTAGTCCTTTTTTTATTCCATGTTTTATTGCTCGTGAGATCGACAAAGTACGTATTGGCTGATTGATATATCTAAAAACTGATTTATGGCCGGGCTAGTTCAACATTGAAGAAGTTAAGCCTTACTATATTGTTATTATATATTATTATTATTTACAAATATTTGTCTTTTCAATTAGTTCCTTACTTCCTTGACAGGGAATGCATACCTAATTATAAGGATGAATCAATATTATAAACATTCACGTGATGAACGACTTGAATTTTCAATTATTCAGTGTGTGAACTTCTTGGTCATATATTATAATTAAAGTTCTATGTTTAACACGACTTTGCATGTTGCCAGTTAATTAAGTAGTGGATCAACAAATACAGCTATTTGCTTACCCGTAGAAAAAGACTAAATGCAGCCATCTCGATCCCTATTATAAGAACAGTCATGTGATGTGAGATTGCCCGTCCGCGTCTTTTTAGTTATTAATAATAAAGAGTTGGCTTTCTCATCCAGGCATGGTGTTCTACTACCAATACAAGAGTTGACTCTCGTATTCTCATTCATATATCTTCATAAGAAATCGATCTGTGATCTATAAGTTAGCCATACTCCAGAAAAAGAAAAGCTCATCATCTACTCGGCCTTTAATATCATCATATACTGAAAGAGAGTTTCGCTCACTTGAACAATCTGCTTTCAGTACTCCTCCCTACCACAATAGTCTTTTGGTCTTACTCTGATCATTGTTCTAATCTACGTACTGCACTTATTCTCAAATTTAAAAGCCAATCAAAAAAGAAAATTTAGTATTGCCGTTACAGTTTAGACTACCTTTTCTACAATAAAAAAAAAAAAAGACTTCCTATTATTCTCACTTTCATTTTGATCTTGCGTGTTTACACACTTTCTGTTGATTCTATCCGTACTCAATCCCGTGTTAAGCGAAGGATTTGAAGAGCAACCAGCTTCGGTAACAAGTCGATCGCAAGCAAAAGATCGAGATTCGAGATAGACGAGGTACGTACATCCTTCATTTCCATTTGCCCTTGTTCCTTGATATTTTTTTCTTACATACCCCAAAGCATGCATGATCCCGAAATTCCCAAAGTACAAGTGAAATAGGTTCTTGTATCACAACCAGTGACTCATCAACACTAAAGTTATCAACTACTTATAGTTAACTCCAAACATTGAGCACAAGTACTCCTACCTGCATATTCTTTTATCGTAGTTTTAACTTTTCCATTTATGTTTTTATTATCACATAGTATATAAGTAGTTTTATGTGTGGAGTGAAATCCACGCTCCTTCTTTCATTATTTGGTCAAAGTTTTCATAAAAAAATAAAATTAAAGTTACTAAAATAAAATTTAAGTTACCAAAAAAGGAAAGAGGAAGTGTAAATTATAATATGGAGAATTTGGATGTCACTCCCCTTTTATGTTTCTAATCAATGACGGGTAGGTTTGACTTGTTAATTGGTTAGCTAGGCCATTCCTCCAGGGTCCCAAATCCAAAACCCTATAGAGCTAGAACCAATCATTCTGGGCCAATGTTGAGCCCGAATCCAAGAGGCACCCGTACCAGATTTGGATTTCCAATGCCCAAATGATTTCAGCACCCAACCTGATTTGGGCCTCCCTATTGCTTTGGGCACCCTTTCCTTTGCACCCGTTTTGATTGCGGCAGAAACCTCTGTCGTCCAGTTTCTCGCAGCCAAACGACCAAACCGGAGCCAAATTGATGATCGTTAAGGCATCTAAAACTGCAATTTACACGAACAAACAGAATCTGTCAAACCGGAACCATTCGTATACATTGTTGTAAATTGCAGTTTGGAATGCCTTAACGATCATCAATTTGGCTGAAATTTTGCAGAGATGATCTATACATTAGGACCTAAAAATTGAACGGTTAAGATGTAAATGTGTGATCGAAAAGTGGGAAAAAACTGAAAATCTGTTCCTAAGCTTAGGAAGGGACGTCCGTTCTTGAGACGGACTGTGTGTATATATATATATATAACATATTCAAAATTTTAAAATATATTTTAGCGCTAGAATTTAGCCTTGACGGGTTGGAGACATTTGATGTCACATCGATGAATAATGAAAAATTCAGGGCTAAAATTTAGCCCCAAGTCTATTTTTGGGGCTATTTTTAGCCTTTTCGGTTGGAGATGACCTTAAGCCATCTCCAACCCAACTACATAAAGGGCTAAAAATATCTCTCTATTTTTTAGCCCTTTTGGTCTCCAACCCAAACAATTTACGGCCAAAGTGTTAAAATTGAGGACCAAAAGGCTAAAAAGAGGGGCAAATTTAGCCTTCAAAGTAGTCCTTAGCCCTTGGGGCCAAATGGATCAGAAATGGGAGGCCCACCTGAGGTAGTGTTGCGTGACATGTGCATGTAGCTGTTGGGTTTTTATTTATTTACTTATTTATTTATTTTTAATTTTACACTAAATGTTAGAACAATGCACAATAAGTAATGGATCGTATACCACAATGAATTGTATATAGATATTGATATAATTATGAAATCAATTGACCAAAGTAAATCAATCCTAATACACGAACAGTTCTAATATATATATATATATATATATATATATATATGTGTGTGTGTGTGTGTGTGTGTGTGTACACACACAAGGAATAAGTTTTGTTGAATTTAAACAAAGAGAGAATAGAATCACTGACTTGATAATAGCTAGAGGCTTGCTTGTAGCAATCTCCTAAGACAGAAATTCGTCCCTACTCTTGTGCTTGTAGTTCCTTGGACGTCTATCTTCCGGATACAACTATCTGATTCAAGTCGAAGCACTTCGACTTGAATCCTGTCAAACTTTACTATGTGTTTCTCTTTTCAGAAGAAGGAGGGGAGAGGAGAGGAGAAGCGTCCGTTCTGTTTCTTCTTGCGTTCCATATATAGACCTCAGACGAACAGTTGTAACTGTTTGTTCCAATCTCAAACTCAATGACCAGTTGTAACTGTTGACAACTGTTGTTTGATATTTATCCGAAAATCAAACAAGAACCAGAAACAAAACGCAAAAAGGAACTTATTTTCCTCGTTTGGCCCAAGTCCCAAGTGCCGCAAGGCCCAAGGCCCATCTATGATATTTAAATATATATATATATATATATATATATATATATATATATTTACAACAGGGCATAGGTCTACTTCCTCCCAATTTTGGGCATTGCCTCTCTTTGTCCATTTAATACGTGTTTTAAGAACCCTTATTAAAGGACACAGTCCTTAAACCATTTCTTAGATGTGGGAGTCCCTCCCACATTCTCCAACAATAAATACATGTCACCTCAACCTTCTTTTTCACATCTTCTTTCTACTTCCTCATATATATCTCTCTATTCTATATCTTTCATTTTCTCATTTCAAAATCAGCTTTATTCCATTTTGAAATTAGTTTTATTCCCTTTCAAAATCAACTAAAGATATTTTTGATTATCTTAAAAAAAAATACAACCGAAAAAATGTTTTTTATCATAAAAATGATTTCAATTACTATAAGTAAATTGCTGATAAAAAAAATAAGAACATATATATATATATATATATATATATATATATAAAACATATCCAAAATGTTAAAAAATATTTTAGGGCTATAATTTAACTTTGACGGGTTAGAGACGGTTGATGTCACATCGATGAATAATACATAATTCATGGCTAAAATTTAGCCCCAGTGCTATTTTTATCCCTTTGGGTTGGAGATGGCCTTAGTCCACTTAGGATTTAGTTGCTTTTTGAGCTTTGATTAAACTCCTTACTTTGATTAGTTATATTTTTTATTCCAAACATACCCAATTGTAATCTTTGCATGATTTAAATTTGGCAAAATAGCCAAATTACCCCCAACTTTTCTCATGACTGCCGATTTACCCCATGACATTTCAATTTTGATTATTTACACCTTCACTTTTCTAAATGTTGCCCATTTACACCCTATAGTTAAATTTTAGACTTTCCATCCAATTTCTCCGTTAATTTGGTTAGCATGTGAGGGGCATTTTCGTCTCTGCAATTGTCATCCAAAAAACAAAAACAAAAAAACAATACAAAATTACTTTGTTAAAAAATAAAAAATAAAATACTGCTATTCGTCTCCCACAACTATTTTTTTCCCTTAGCCTCTCATCTTCTTCTCTATCTATCTCGCAATTACCTTCTTCTCAGCATGACCTCTTCCTCTATGTTCCTTTTATCGAGATCAATATAACACAATCCCCAACTTGAATCGATCAAGATGACCTTCACATCCCTGCTGTAATTTTAATTTTTATATTCCATACATATAAATATTTTATTTTGTTCGATGGCTTCTCAATCTTATACACATACAAACCCCTCCAACTGGAAACATGGAAGATCAAATTCTCATATGTTTGAAATATTAATGACTAGTCCGACCTCCAAAGAAAAAGAAAACCAGAAATCTAAATGATCAAAGACCGTTTCTCATATCATCCAATCATTTGATGTGACTAGCAAATATTAATTAGGGATCTTGACTCAAAGCACCAAAATAAGTAAAAATCATCCAACTTACCCCAATAACTGATTTTTGTTCCCACATACACAATTTAATATCAAATGACCATTTTACCCTAAACTCAATCAAAGAATTACAACATCTGCCACTCTGTCTCATCTCTCTCTGATCTACAATCTCTCTCTAACATCTGTCCGATCTGCAACCTCTCTCTCTCTCCCCCCCCTCTGTATCCAACTTCATATCAAAGCAGCCAAACCGATCGAGGCCAAGATTTTGTCTGAATTGAGGTCGCCGATGCCGGAGGGTACCAGACTGTAGCAGGCGATTCTCGACGTCGGTCCTGGCTTGGTCGTCGTTGCTACTCCGGGAGACCGGCTCGCTACTTTGTCGACGCTAAGCCTGCTCCGGTGGTTGCTTTGTTTTCGGGTAGAGGACCGAACGGGTTGAACCCGGAAATTCTGAAGCCTGATCTGATCGTTCCGGGAGTCAACATCCTCGCTGCTAGGACCGACGCGGTGGGCTCAACCGGATTGGAAACGGATAACTGGAAATATCCTCTCGTGAACATCAATGGCTTGATCAATGGCTTGCCCTCACGGGCCACTCTGCTCAAGTCTCTCCCCCCCGACTTTTTTTTCGTTCAGGTTTTTTTTTTTTTGGTAAACTATGGGCAGAATGAAGTCTGAGAAGGGGCAAAAAAAAAGAAAAAAGTGTCTATTGGGGGGCAATAGACATCTATTAGGGGCCAATATATGTTTTGAATTGATGTAATCTCTTTGTTTTTTTCCTTAATTAAAGTTTTATTTGTTTAATTTTATGGAGATTAATTCTCATTCCGGAGATTGAAAGTTCTATTGGGGGGCAATAGACATCTATTGGGGGGCAATAGATGTCTATTGGGGAGCATTTCCGGTGAGGTTTTCAGAAATTCCGGTGGGCAGCTACCGGTGACCGGAATCAGGCAATCGGTGGCCGGAATCCTGCAAAAGTTGGCCGGATCGAGCTCCGGCGAAGTCCCTTATGGTTTCTCTCTTCCATTCTCTCTCTAAATAATAAAGGTAAGGGTAAAATGGTATTAAAAATAAAATAAAATAAAATAAAAATCTTAATGGGGTATTAGGAAAGACCTCCTTAGAGTGTTTTGGGTAAGGGGAATTAAAAAAACTTAATGGGGTAAGTAGGAAAAAAATCTCTAAAAATGAGGTAAATGGACAAAAACCCTATTAATTAAGCGATCAGTTGCAAGCTAACGACCAATCTTGAAATAAAGGGAGTGAAGAAGAAGAAGAGATGGACAAGGAAGAAGCGACAAATGGCAAGTTTTTTTTTTTTTTCCTTTTTTAATGAAAAACAATTTCGTTTTTTTTTTCTTTGACGATGTGTTGGTTTGTTTAATTTTTTTTTGGGTGATAGTTGAAAAGACGAAAAAGCCCCTTACGTGCTAACCAAATTAAAGGAAAATTGGATGGAAAGTCTAAAAAATAATAATAGGGTGTAAATCAGCAACAATTAGAAAAGTGATGGTGTAGATAATCAAAATTAAAATGTCAGGGGGTAAATCGGCAGCCATGGGAAAAGTCAAGAGGTAATTTGGCTATTTTGCCTTTAAATTTTGAAATTGGAATGATATAAAAATGAGATAAGGCATCTCAGGAGTCATTAGTATTAAGAAATGTACCCATATAGTTATTGGTATATCTTTTTATGTAAAAAAGATGTACCCGAATGAGTTTGGTACAGTATTAGTTCTAGTAGTAAAAAATAGACAGAAACCGAAAGATTTTTTCTATTAGAATCTCCAAATTTACTCACTTGACCTCTATGCTTTTTACACCTCTTATCAAATTTTCAAACACTTAATTTACTCACTAAACCTCACTAAACTTCCTCAAATAACCTCACTCATATAACTTGCAAACAAATTATTAATTATCTTTAAAATAAAAAATTTAGTCATTTCAATTATTTAATCACTCTATAAATCTTAACTAAATATACATTTCTTAATCAAATTTGAGTTTCAAAAATTAATGTCTAATCAATAAGAAAATGCCATGAACTATTAT
>BDJD01000769.1:0-21326 GCA_002564525.1 Rosa multiflora | reverse complement strand
GTACTTCTGTTAATTTTTCTGTTAAATGTAAGGATAAAATTGACATTTAGAATATATGTATGAAGCGTAATAAAAAAACACGAGTTTGTGGGTTGATTTTCTTCATAATTTTATAGGTATGAATTAATGCTTATGAGTTATGTTGAAGGTGAAATATTCGAATTTTATGTTTACTATATAGTAATCATATAGTGAACACCCATAAGAGTACTCCATTTTTTTTTTAAAAGGATTTGATATTATTAGAAATCAAAGCCATAACCAGGCCAGAGTCTAACAAAACACTTACACAAGAAATCTGATACATGCACCAGATATCCTATCTAAGCCTATACTAAACTCATTAAAGTCTAAAGGGACGCTCGCTGGAGAGCAAGCCTAGCTAAGTAAGAAAAAACTCGCTTCCTAAGGAAAACTAATCAACTAGCCTAATCTGCCAACACTCAATTGTGGTACAAACAAAGACTAGAAACATCTTAGAAAAGCTCATAGAGAAATTTCCCGCTTGAAAAGACTTGCATCCAGATTGTCTAGGCACCATACGATTTAAGACAGCACCATCTCCTTCCCCTTAGGGTTGGAGAGAGTACCAGCTTCAATTCTTTCAGCAGCTAACAACCTCGGCATCAGGTTGGTCTTCCTGCTCTTGTTTGGAACCTTCTTCCCTGAGTCACCCTCATTCTTAGGATTTTTCCCTTTTCCCGCCATGCCATACGGCAATTTATTCACACTTCCTAGAGGTCGGCCTCTCTTTCTGTTCAGTTGTTTAGTCTGCTTTGATGGCCCTTCCAACAGTCCCATAGTGACTGCATCCAGATTCTTTTTGCCAATAGCCAAGCTCAATTTCAGTTTCTTGGGAGAAATAAGTACCTCATCACCATCTCTATCCCGGCGTTGACCAAGGACAGACTCGACCTGGTGTCGTGGTTCTGTAAGCTCCCTAATCTGTACCTGTCTCTTTGCTCGCTGGGAAGCAACTACTTCTGGAGGGAGACAGAACTCTGGAATAGTGCTAGGTATTGTTGCTTTGAAGATTAGAGTCGGGCCAGGAGCCGGAACCCTAGATACATTGGAGCTGGTCCCAGGTTCTTCACGAAGGATCGTTAAGGTAGATGGTTGTGCCACTACTCCCGCAACCTCCTCTTCAGCCTCCTCCAGTTCCGGGCCGGAGCATGGGAGGCCAACGTGGATAACAAAACCACACCGTCCACACCGTCCAAAAATCTTATCATATTTGAACTTGACTAGAAACTGGACGTCATCTTCAACCCAGAACCTCTGTGTGAACAATATAGGTTTCGCATACTCGATCTCCACCCGTATGCGCAGAGTCCGTTGCCGGAAAGCTGGTTTATCAAACTCTTTGAACTCGCCCACGGTGCTACCAATAAGCCTCATAATTCTTTCAGATCGAAAGGCCGGAGGAACCCCCAATAACGTCATCCAGTACGACGACGTCCTCAATGGCACCTCCGAGATCCGTCCGATGCCATCGTACTCTGCAAGTGCAATTGGAGCCTTATTGAACCCCCATGGCCCTCCCTTCCAAACCCTACCTTTATCGGCCGGATCTGAAAAAGAGAATAACACACGGTTATCTTCCATAAGAGTACTCCATTGAAACTAGTCTAGTACAACTAAATTTTTTTAAACATAAAATTCAATTATGTCAACTTTAATATAACCCAAAAGTATTAATTCATTTTCATTTTCTCCTAAATGACCCAAAAAATGATGGAGACCTAAAATAATACCAAATAATATCATCGCATTGTGTTTATGAAGAGGAGGAAAAATTAGTGGATTTATAGAGAATAGTACAAAAAAAAAAATCTGATTATTATATTTCTTTAACATAAAATTCGAATATTTGACCTTCAACATAAGTCATAAACATTAATTCATACCTATAAAATTATGAAGAACGGCAATCAACCCACAAACTCATGTTTTTTTATTATGTTTTTATACATATATTCTAAATGTCAATTTTATCTTACATTTAACTGAAAAATTAACAGAAGTACCAAAGTGTCAAACTGAGTCTAACTTCAGGTACCAAACTGTCCCCTTTAATACATCGAGTATCAAACTGTCCAAGTAGCAATACCTCAGGTACCATAGGAGGAATTTACCCTTTTGGTAATCGGGTTTAGGCCACCCCAGGTTATCTCCGTGTTGTTCCCAAGCAGAACCCAAATTCTAGTCTTTATTTT
Organism: Rosa multiflora; assembly: GCA_002564525.1. NCBI lineage: Eukaryota > Viridiplantae > Streptophyta > Magnoliopsida > Rosales > Rosaceae > Rosa > Rosa multiflora. The sequence goes on along the minus strand of BDJD01000769.1, from coordinate 19,110 downwards.
TATTTTTATTGAATTACCAGGAAATTACAGCTGTGCATGGGCTTATACCAGATTTCCAATATAAATGCCCATGCTTACCGGTCAAAGAAGAACCTTAGGCTTAGTTTCGTAATGGGCTGAATTGTTTGGGTGAGCATTTAAAATGCAATAGAAAACCCGAACAACTCAGCCCATTACGAAACCATGCCTAAGGTTCTTCTTTGACTGGTAAGCATGGGCATTTATATTTTCTGTTAGAGCATCTCCAACAATGGAGTCAAGAGCCAAAGTCATTTGTAAAATTTGACTCTCTAGTGTCATTACTATTCATTCATATTTTACATCTCCAACAATCTTTAGTCAAAAGCCAAAGTCATTTCATAAATTAATCATTTTGTGTTGTGTGGTTTTATTTTATTGTTTGTGTGTTTATGCATTTGTAATGCAGTGTGATTTTTTGTTATGAAGAAAAGTGAGATTAAACAAGCTTTTGTTTTTATTTGTTAATAATAAAATAAAGCAACAATTTTATTTCATAATTTTATTTGTTAATCAAGGTTTTTTTGGTTTAAAACACAATTACTTTATTATTAACCATTGATTTTAATCCATGCCATTTTTTCCACCGTCAGATTAGAAATTAGTAAATATATATTTACTTTTTTATTTTTATAAATAATTAATCTGGGCCTTTCATTTTAAATAAAATTATTGAAAACTGAATCTGGGTTATTGATTTTATGACTGTGGGGACCATGACGTCCACTTAATGCCATGTGCAGCTAGGGCCCACGTCTAAACATGGGGACTGGTTGGAGACGCTCACCACAAAAGCCATAGCCAAAATGGCTTATGACTCCACCCGTTGGAGATGCCCTTAGAAGGAAATCTGGTATAAGCCCCTGCACAGCTGTAATTTCCTGGTAATTCAATAAAAATAAAAATAAAGACTAGAATTTGGGTTCATGCTCAGTGTGATGTCCCAAATTGTTAATTAGTTTCTCAAAGAAACAAGCCCAAGTTTCATGCTCAGTGTGATGTTCCAAATTGTTAATTAGTTTCGTATTCTAAACGAATTCACTTGTCTTTTTAAGGAGGGAAACTCGTGTTAGAAACTATTAGCTAGCAACCTCCCTAAGTTGATCTTGGTTTTCCATGGACTGAAAAATATTTCACCGTATTAATTACTATGTTCTGTTCAATTACAATACTGCAATTGAAAGCAAAGTTGTCAGAAAGTAGAAGTTTTGACTTTTGACAAATGCATCAAAGTTGCCTCTACCATACAGATTTTTGCCTTTTCAGTTTTGCATTCCATCTATATATTTTCCTACTATTCATACTTTGACTCTCGTATTCAATTCCTCATATTCATTCTTTTATTCATGATTTCATTGCTAGAATGATCTGAAATTAATGTATTCTAAGCTGCAGCCTAACAGCTCGTTTGCTATAATCTCTACTTACTTTATTTTTCTTCGAGCTTTGTAGGCCGAGACTTGAAGTTTCTCCGTTGCATCGACTCTCTATTTTTACTTCTATCGTTCTCATTTACGTGCAGATCCATTCAAGTGAAGGAATTTGAAAACTGAAAGCATTCATAAATCATTACCAAAAGAGATATATAGGGTATGTTCTTCTTAGTACGTAGTTTCCTTTTTAGTTGTTCAGCTTTAGTAAAAAGAACAAGAAGAGGTGAAGTTGAAAAGAATGAATGGGGAAGAGAATTTGCTGGAATGATTTTCTTCTATTCAACCGTATGGAATATATACAGCAATTACAATAAAGAGTCTCCACAAAGCAAGGAAACCAATAAGGTAAACTATCCTAGATAATTGATGCTGATAGACACAGAATGAATGCAAAAAGATATTGACAGCTATACTAACAGATTCTGCTAAACTTTCTAACACTCCCCCTCAAGTTGGAGAGTGGATGTCTTGCACTCCCAACTTGCGAATCATTGGTATGAAGATCTCTTTGCCAAGAGCTTTGGTCAAAATGTCAGCCAGCTGATTTGCAGAACTAACAAACCTTGTCTCCACCGAACCATCTTGAATCTTGTCCCTGATATAATGGCAATCCATTTCTATATGCCTTGTACGTTCATGAAACACTGGATTTGCTGCGATGTGTAATGCAGCCTTATTATCACAATACAACAATGCAGTCTCTCGATGCAAAACACCCAAATCTCTAAGTAAATAACGAAGCCATGTCAATTCACAACAAGCTCCTGTCATTGCACGATACTCTGCTTCAGCTGAAGAAAGGGAGACTGTTTTCTGGCGTTTTGACCGCCATGAAATCAAAGAAGGACCTAAGAACACACAGTACCCTGTAGTAGACCTTCTCGTAAGTGGGCAACCTGCCCAATCCGAGTCACAGAATGCTCGCAGCCGCAGATCACTTGTTGAGGAGAAGAATAAGCCTTGGCCAGGAGCAGATTTAAGATAGCGCACAATTCGTAAAGCTGCCTCCCAATGTGCCTTTCGAGGTTGATGCATAAACCTGCTCAATATATGGACAGAGTACGTAATATCCGGCCTTGAAACTGTGAGGTATATCAACCTTCCAACTAAACGCCTATACCGCCCTGGATCTTTGAGTGGCTCACTCTTATCAGATAATTTTAACCCACGTTCCATGGGTGTATCGATGGGAGCTGCCCCTAATAACCCTGCATCCTTAATGATTTCCAATGCATATTTGCGTTGAGAAATAAAAATGCCTTTCCTAGATGCAGAAATCTCAATACCAAGAAAATATTTCAAGTTACCAAGGTCTTTAAGGCGAAATTTATTATGCAAGAACTTCTTGATATCAGCTATACTTATAGGATCATTGCCAGTAATTAGAATGTCGTCAACATATATCAAAAGGGCAGTAAAAGACTTGCCTTGCTTTCTGATGAAGAGTGAGTAGTCAGCTCGGGATTGTACAAAACCAGCTGAACGAATAGCTTCGGAGAATTTAGAAAACCACTGCCTTGAAGCCTGTTTCAAACCATACAAAGATTTATGCAACCGACAAACCAAAGGCTCCTCCCCCTGTCGCCGAAGCCCTGGCGGCGGAGACATGTAAATTTCTTCATCGAGGTCACCATGAAGGAAGGCATTGTTTACGTCTAACTGATGTAGTGACCAACCACGAGAAGCAGCCAAGGCAAGTAAACAACAGACCGAAATGATCTTGGCAGTAGGAGAGAAGGTGTCTTGATAATCAACACCCTCTAACTAGGTGAAGCCTTTAGCCACTAACTGTGCTTTGTACCTCCCGACAGAGCCATCTGACTTGTGCTTGATCTTGTAGACCCAATGGGGGTTTTACCGGCGGGAAGAGAAGTGAGCGACCAAGTGCCATTAGCCTGCAACGCCTCCAATTCAGAATCCATAGCAGCACGCCATTCTGGAAGAGCAACGGCCTCCGAATAAGACTGAGGTTCTGTGACCGCATTAATGTGAGCAATAAACGACCGATAGGCAGGCCCATATCGGTGATAAGAAACAAAATGAGCTAGGGGATAACGGGTACCGATCGTCGGACCTGGGACGAGGGAGAGCGATTGGTCGGAGCAAACATGGGAGCAGACATAATCATTGAGCTTGACAGGAACGGCAGTCGGATGGCCGGAGCGACGAACGGGAGGGGGTTCGAGAGCGGGTGCAGGGATGGGTTCCAGAATAGGGTCGGGGTCAGATGAAGGCGGCGAACCAAGAAGTGGGTGCGGTGGCGAATCAGGAAGATGGTGCGGGGGCGAATCAAGAACCGGGTGCGGTGGGGATTCCGGTGTGGAAGACGATGAAGGGAGAGGAAGAGAAGGTGAAAGCGCGGGAGCTGGTGGGGCGTGGGTGGGAGGACGGCCAGAGTAAGTGCGGAGGATGGGGGGGCGAGGGGAAAGCGGCGGCGCTGGAGGAGGGGGCGACGGATCGGTAACGTAATGAGGAGAGGAAGGAGAGGCTGAATGTGATGGATGGTGAGCAAAGCTGAAATCAAGGAGATCAGGTTCGAGGTCAAGGGGCAGGACAGGGATCGGGCCTGAGTTGTGGGCCAAAGGAGTGGAGCTGGGCGGAATAGAAGCATAGGGAAAAATATCTTCATGGAATTTGACATCTCGGCTAGTAAAAACCTTTTTGGTCGACAAAGCAAATAATTTGAAAGCTTTTTGACCGATAGGATAACCAATGAAGATAGAAGGTATGGCACGGTGATCGAATTTGTGAGAAGTGTGAACATTGGTGGCATAGGCTAAACATCCAAAAACCCGGAGATGAGAAAAAGAAGGGGGTTTTGAATAAAGAAGTTCGAACGGAGTTTTGTGGGAAAGGATTGGGGAAGGTAACCGGTTGATAAGGTGGACAGCTGTGAGAGCACACTCTCCCCAAAATTGGGTAGGGAGATGAGCTTGAAACTTTAAAGCGCGAGCCACTTGGAGGATATGGCGATGTTTGCGTTCCACAACCCCATTTTGTTGAGGCGTGTAAACACAAGAATGTTGGAAAACAACACCATTATCATGAAAGAAAGAACGAAGTGAGAGAAATTTGCCACCATTGTCACTACGAAAAGTTTTAATGCGATATTCAAATTGAGTGAAGGCGTAGCTAAAGAAGCGTTTTAAGAGAGGTTGTGCTTCATCTTTGTGTCGCATCAAAAAAATCCAAGTGAAACGTGTATAATCATCAACAATAGTAAGAAAATAATGAGCACCAGAAAGAGAAGGATGTCGATATCGACCCCAAATATCACAATGAATAATCTCAAAAGGTCTTGTAGAAGATATAGTACTAGGATTGAATGGTAAACGACTCTGCTTAGCCAAGGGACATATGTGGCAAGCTTTATTGGACTGAATGGAAAAATTCAAAAAGTTTTTAGCAATGAAACTTAAACAAGAGGATGACACATGGCCTAAGCGATTATGCCAGAGGTTGGTGGATGAGGTGGTAAGATTGCAGAGTGGTCGATTTGTGGATGAGGAAGAGTTGGGGATTGACTTCTCTGACGCTAGTTCCACTAGGTAGTACAGCCCGCCACGTTGTTTACCCAAACCAATCGTCCTCTTCGTAGCCAGATCCTGCAAAATACACCAGTAAGGGAAAAACGTCACAGAACAATTCAGACCTCTTGTCAGACGACTAACCGACATTAGATCAACTTTGAATGTAGGCACAGATAACACATCATGTAGATAATAGATTGTATTCAGAGGCATAGATCCTTTTGCAACAATATTCACTTTTTCTCCACTAGGCAACAATACGGGCGGTAACGAACAATTTTTATTCTTATGCAATAATTGAGATGATGAAGTAATATGATCTGTCGCCCCGCTGTCAATGATCCAATTGCGGGATGCGACTTTAGACAAACCTGGTTTTGTTACCGCATTTGCTTTGGAGGTAGAGCCTTCATTCGGTTTGTTGAGAAGGGATAATAACTGTTTGAGTTGGGCTTCTGATAATGAGACGGCGGGTCTTCCTTCATCATTGTCGAATACTTCAGAAACTTGATTAGCCGAAGGAGTTCCTCTAAAACTGTTCGTGTTTGGGCCAAAATTCTGTTTTGCTTTAGGATGGCCTGGTGGATAGCCAATCAGCTTATAACAAGTTTGGACCCAGTGGCCCATATCTCCAAAATAGGTACACTCAGGTCTGCCTCTGCCTGATCCGCGGCGCTTATCTGAATCAAAACGGCGTTTTGCTGCATTTGAGGAGGAGTGATCTGGACGAGCGTCCAGCTGTGAATAGGAGCGATCTGATCGCTCGAACTTTCCTCCTCTAGCCGAACTGGAATTGGGCTTATTACCGTTCCTTATTGCCATGGCTGCGCTAGAACCGGAATCCACAGAGGACTGCGAAACGCTGAGTAGCCGCTGTTTTTCTTCTTGGGAGACGGCGGAATATGCTTGACGAACACTTGGAAGAGGATTCATCAAAAGAATTTGTCCTCGAGTTGCACTGTAAGTTTCATTCAAACCCATCAAGAATTGCATCAATTTCTGTTGGTCTGCCTGTGCTCCATGTGCTGCGTCTGAATATGTGGATAATTCATCCCATAAACTTTTCAATTTTGTATAGTAGGCTGAGACAGAGAGTTGCTCTTGTCGAAGACAAGCAATATCTCGCTGAATCTCAAAGATGCGAGGTGCATTGCTTTGAGAGAATCGCTCATAAAGGTCCTCCCAAACCTCATGGGCAGTAGGATAATAGATAACACTGTCTGCAATTTCTGGATTGAGAGTATTGACTATCCAGGAGTGTACCATGTCATTACACCGCGACCAAGTCACATAACCTTCGGGATTAGCTGCTTTCGAAGGAGCTTCGATTGAGCCGTCGATGAAACTGAGTTTGTTCTTGGAGTTTAAAGCTAGGGTCATAGCCCTTTTCCAACCGGAGTAGTTGTCTCCATTCAAGGATTTGGAAACTAGAACCAATCTGGGATGATCTGAGTGATGAGTGAAATAAGGATTCGAGATGTCTGTTTTTGAAAAATCTGATGCAGTCTCTGATTTGGATGAATCAGAGTTGGCAGCTGACTTGCCGGAAGCATCATCGATGGCCATGGGGACTGATATTAGGAAAGAGTCAGGATCTCAATCCTGCTCTGATACCATGAAAAGAATGAATGGGGAAGAGAATTTGCTGGAATGATTTTCTTCTATTCAACCGTATGGAATATATACAGCAATTACAATAAAGAGTCTCCACAAAGCAAGGAAACCAATAGGGTAAACTATCCTAGATAATTGATGCTGATAGACACAGAATGAATGCAAAAAGATATTGACAGCTATACTAACAGATTCTGCTAAACTTTCTAACAGAAGTCGACCAGCAAAGCCTTCATTTTTTGTTTTTTTATTTTGGCGATACAGCAAGCCCTCATTTAGTTTCCTCTTTTTCCATTGTCTTCTGAGGTGATCGAATCTCATGGCTTTAAAATATTGATCAGGGATGGACTCAATTCTTTCAAAAATTGCCGAGTACACGATTGAACCCATTGGACGCCTACTGGGACGCCAAGTGGGTTATGTAATTCACTGCAGAACCAACATTCAAAACTTGAAGAGCACAGTGGAAGAATTGAAAGCTTCCAGGCAGGCGATAGAGAATAAGATTGCTGAAGCCAAAAGAAAAGGTGAAGAGATTCAACCAGATGTCCAGTTGTGGCTTAAAAAAGTGGGTGAGATCACTGCACAGACAGATGAATTGTTGAACGACGAAAGCCAAGCAAAGCTGAAATGTCTCCATGGGTTTTGTCCTAATCTGACTACCCGTCATCAGCTAAGCAGGGTATCAACAAAACTGGTACAGGAGGTTGCTGAACAGTATGAAAAAAGAGAATTTTCCCAAGTTTCGTGTGGTACTCTTCGGAAGGAGGTATGGGCTGTAACTAATGGCGATTACCAGGCTTTTCGATCAAGGATGCCAATTGTGAAGGAAATCATGGATAGTCTGAAAGACTCCCATATTCATAGGATGGGGGTGTGTGGAATCGGAGGAGTTGGTAAAACCACATTGGTCAAAGAAGTTTACAAGCAAGCTTCAGAAGATAAAGAGTTATTTGATAATGTGGTGATCCTATTAGATGTGAAAAGTAATCCAGACCCGGAAGCAATTCAAAAGAAGATTGTTGAAAAGTTGGGCATGGAGCTTCTTCAAACTGAAACTATAGAAGGAAGAGCGAGTCGGCTATGTGCCAAGATACAGGGCAAAAAGATTCTTATCATTTTGGATGATGTTCAAGAAAAGATTGAGTTGGAGGATATGGGAGTTCCCCGTCTCCCAACTTGTAAAATTTTGTTGACATGCAGAACTCGTGAAGTTTTATCACTTGACATGCAGGCGAACAAAGTGTTTCAGCTTGATCTTTTAGGTAAAGAAGAGACATGGAGTTTGTTTAAGAGGATGGCGGGAGACGTTGTTGAACAGAATGGTCGTGTGAGAGATGTAGCAATCCAAATAGCCCAAAAATGTGGAGGTTTGCCATTATTAGTCGTCACAGTTGCTAGTGCTCTAAAAGAGAGAAAGAAATTACAAGCATGGAAAGATGCCTTGAGACGACTTAAAAGTTTTGATAAAGAAGGGTCGACAAAAAAAGCATATTTGGCTCTGGAGTGGAGTTATGATCAACTGGATGACAAGGAGCTTAAACCAATATTCTTGCTCTGCGGAATGATAGTGATGCAGAACGATATTTGTTTGCAAGACATGCTGAAATATGGTATGGGTTTAGGCTTGTTTAAAAACATCTCTACAGTGGAAGAAGCACAGGATTCCATGGATACGTTTATCGAAAAACTGAAAGATTCTTGCTTGTTGCTAGACGGCGAAACTGAGGGATGGGTCAGAATGCATGATCTTGTATGTGATGTTGCTAAATGGATCGCACGCAGAGATCAATACATATTTTCAGTAGAATATAGAGGTGAGTTGAAGGAATGGCCAGGAAAGGATTTCTTGAAAAAGTGCACTAAAATCTTTCTCCCAAGCAGCAATATTCCCACACTTCCTGAAATACCCTTAGAATGCCCAAAACTAGAATTGTTTCATTTGAACGGTAAAGATGACTCGGTGGTAATCCCATCGAACTTTTTTAATGGGATGCAGAAACTCAAAGTGCTGGATTTAACCAACATGTGTATGCCATCATTGCCTTTATCTCTTCAATACTTGAAGACGCTTCAAACGTTGTGCTTAGATCTATGCACTCTGGGAGATATAACTCTAGTGGGGCAGCTAAGTAGCTTAGAAATTCTTAGCCTTTTAAAATCCAAAGTTGAAGAATTGCCTAGAGAAATAGGGCAATTGACTCGTCTTCGGTTGTTGGATTTATCCGAGTGTTCTCAACTTGAAGTGATCTCACCTACTGTCATATCAAGCTTGGTGCGGTTGGAAGATTTGAGAATGAGAAACAGCTTTAACAAATGGGAGGTTGAAGGTGAAAATAGTAATGCAAGCTTGTCTGAGTTGAAGCAATTGTCTCAGCTATCCGCATTAGAAATACATATTCCAGATGCTGACATTCTTCCAGCAAATTTGTTCTCCGACAAGTTAGAGAGATTCAATATTTTTATTGGGGATGCGTGGGATGCGAGATATTCTTGGGAGAAACCTATGGTTGCCGTGACTCTTAACACACTGAAACTCAAGCTCACTAACAATAAGATTATGGGATTAGATGAAGGCCTAAAATCGTTGCTGAAGAGATCTGAGGACTTGTCCTTAGATGAGAGTGTTGTTAATATCGTCCAGCAATTGGGTACCAAAGATTTTGAGAATGTGAAACATCTACGACTCCAAAGCAATATTGACTTTACAGATATCATTAATAGAAAGGTATGTTCCTCTATGTCTTCTTATGTACTTTTCTAACTGTCGAATTTTATCATCAATAATTTTTTCTAGAGAAGTATTATTTTTACTTTGCTACATATTATAAGTGTCAAAACCTCACATTGTTTTTTTGTTGGTTTCTCTTGTAATCTCATTGAAGGGCAGCAAGGTTTTGAATTTAAATGATACGTGCAGATGCAACTATGTTTTTTTTTTTTTTTCCCGAAACAAATATGAATTTGCACGTTTCTCTTAATTTTTTTTGCCTGAGAGAGAGGTCATGAGAATTAGATTTATTTTTCTTTTCTGAGATTTATAAAAACATTACATAACTTGATTCAAGGTTATTCATTTTCATCAACATGCATTTCATCTAAATTCTAAAGATTCGTAGTAATCGTGAATAGATTTAGATACATCTTTCATGATTCAGATAGACCGTGAAGAATTTTATTTTTCTATTTTTATTTTAAAGTGTTAGAAGTTGAAGAGTAGAGGTGGCAAACGGGCCACTAAGCACGAGCACAGCACACTTAAAATCGGCCCGGCACGGCCCAAGCCCGTTAGTGGCCCGGCACGACCCAAGCACGTTAGAATAACGGGTCGAGCTGGGCCTAAGAATATTTGCCCATTGGCCCGGCCCCGCCCGAGCCCATAATGGGCCTGGCACGGCCAGAGCAAGACATATTGTGGGCCGGCCTGTTACGAAATTTTGTTTTTAAAAATATTAAAAAACTACAATAATGAGATTTGAATATGAGATTTTTTTATTTAAAATCTCATGACAATTCCACCAATGCTTTCTTTTATATTGTCAAAATAATGAAACAAAACATTATATCCTTGTTTTGACATAAGTATTTTTTCTAAATATTAAATATATGTTTATTAATAAAGACTAATCTCATAATGGTACAACTATAAAATGAAGGAAAAAATAATAGATACTAAATCTTCATTATATTAATAAAGATTAATCTCACAATAATATACTAAAAACAATATATTTTGAGTTCTTTCTTTCTTATGGTGGAATATAAAAAATTATTAGAAATCTAATCTTAAAAAACTAAGATTAAGAAAAACGTCGTAGAACTTAATTTATTTTAATTTTCTAAATAGTTAAATAAAATTAATTTTTATTTGTTCAAATTAATATTTTAAAATCGTGTTTTATAGTGGGTAGGCACGAACACGACCCGTTATTGACCCGGCACGAGCACGACCCGGCACGATATGGGCTCGAGCCATGGGCAGGGTCGGGCTTCATGTTTAAGTAAATGGGCTACACGAACCCGGCACGATAATAAATGGGCCGGCCCAAGCATGGCACGAAGCAAGACTAGGCCCGCTTGCCACCTCTATTGAAGAGAGAGGAGTGTAGAGAGTTTGGAGGAAGTTGAGTTTTGTTAATTTGTTTTGTTGGCTCTTAAATCTTAACCTGAAAAGATGAGGAGAGAGAAAGTACGACATACACAGAAAGGCAAGCAGAAGAAAGAAAACAAATATTAAAGAGCAAATTACCAATAACTACAAACTCATTCAAATAATTGCGGTAGTGGTAATTTGCTAAATATTAAAAGATAAGGAGAGAGAAAGTATGAGGTAGACAAAGGCCGCACCGCCCTATTTATTTGATGGAGAAATTCTTGCGTAGGGGCACCCGCACTAAGTGGTGGTGTGGCCCCCAATCAGACAAAAGAATTTTTTTTTTCTTTTCTAAAACTGCCTTTATTTTTAATATGCAATATTCAAAATACTCTCTTCTTGAGCACTGATTGGGCCGCTGCACTTCCACGTGGTGCGGGTAGCATACAGAAGTCTTTTTGATGACCACCCCTAGTATCTATGTATGGATATATAATATAATATACACACACATGACACATACTAGATGGTCGGACCCATACACACATAAAATATTAACTTTCAGATTTTTATTTTCAGGTGTTAGAATTTATAAGTTAGAGAGAGAAGTGCAGATAAAGTTGAGTTTTAAATTTTTAATTGTTGCTCTGAACATGAAAAGATGAGGAGAGAGAAAGAATGAAGAAGAAAAAGGGGAAGTGGAAGACAGAAAGCGAATGTTAAAAAACCGAAAACTTATGTGAATTACTATAATAACCTTTATGTAATCAATGTATCCAATGCTAAAACGGTTCAGTGGGAAGAATTGGTCAAAGTAGGGAAACAACCCCTGTTCTCGTACACGCACACAAACTATATCTATATTAATTGTTGTATTAGTAATTTGAGTGTGTACTTCTATGCAGGTTGTATTCCCAAATCTAGTAACCTTGGAGGTGCATGGATGTAATAATTCAAGATTTTTGTTCTCATTTTCTGTGGCTAAAAGTTTTATACTATTGAAACACCTGAAAATATCCATATGTGAACTTCTGCAAGAGATTGTATCATCAACAAGTGAATGCGATGAAGAAAATATGGATGACATGTTTCCTAAACTTAACACTTTGAAACTCAAAGCACTCCCAAACCTTGCTAGATTTGGCACAGGAAATTATGTTGAATTTCCGGTCTTGGAAGAATTGGAGATAGATGACTGTGTTAAATTGGTGGAATTCATTGGCAATAAAGTTGCTACGAGTAGTGAAGATACTAGAAACAGCAAGGAAATTGAACAGAGGATTTTGGAAGAGGAAGAAAACCTTGATGTTAAGAGCGAGACTGTTGTACAATATATCCTCTTTGACAAAAAGGTAATGTGCAGTGATATCTCTCCATGTCTCTCGATTTTTCATTAATGTTCATTTTTTTTATAATGTATGCTTATGTGAAAATAAAGAATTATTTTTCAACAAGTTCCTAATAATTTGAATATATATATATGCAGGTAGGATTTCCTAGCTTGGAGAGATTGAGCATCGAAGGGGTAAGGGAGTTGAAGGCAATATGGCATGTCCAACTTGCTCGAGACTCTTTTCGGAGACTCAAGCAAGTAGATGTCCAGAAATGCAAAAATCTAGTAAGTTTGTTTCCGCCTAGTGTCATTGGAAGATTGAATGCCCTGGAAACCTTGAAGATATGGGGCTGCGGATCACTAGAAGTGATATTTGAATTACCGGGAAGAAGTAATATTGTTAAAGAAATACATGCCGACACATCATTCCCTCATGACCAGTTGAGACATTTTGATTGTCAAAATCTTGATTCAATAAACATATACCAGTGTCATAGTTTGAAACAGATTTTCCCAGCCTCAGTGGCCAGAGGTCTTCAAAACCTTACTCGGTTGGATGTGGACAAATGTGATGCGATTGAGGAAATTGTTGGTGAGGAAGAGGAAAAAGAAGGTCTAGAAACAATACCTCCTCGTTTTGTGTTCTCAAAATTAACATCGGTGGAGTTGAAGAATCTGCCTCATCTTACGAGTTTCTATCCCAAAACACATGCTTCCCAGTGGCCATTACTTGAAAAATTGGAAGTGGTGAGATGTGATAAAGTGGGAATATTGGCCGCAGAATTTTCAATCTCTCAAAAGAATCGTGAGATGAATCATCTAATGTCACAACCACCTTTCTTTTCAATGAACGAGGTACACGCATACTTTTAACAGCTAGCTTTATGAAACCTTTTTACAGATTTCTCAAGTTAAAAAAGCTTCTTTAGTTGAGATATCTCAAAGACTTGTATAACATTAATGATATCTCATAAGACATCAGTGTACCAATAGAAGCATCCGCAATTTTTACTACTATATATAAGCAAAATGCAATACAAGTCCTTCCTTCTTAAATTCATTTTGAATTTCTTATTCTCAGGGTTCGTTCGTCAACTTGGAAGACTTGGAATTGACCTGCAGCGAAATTTGGAATGGACCACCCCCAGCAAATCCGTTGGTGTTTGACAAATTAAAGTCAATAACCTTTCATGGGAGTTGTGCACCTTTCTCCAAGCAAGCTTCGGTCATTTTTCTCCAGAGACTACAAAATCTTGAAAAAATTGGAATGAACAATTGTTCTTTGGAAGCAATATTTGTCAATCAAGGAATTAGTATTGGGGAAAAAAAACATGATGATGCAGTTAGGAGTGGGGGCCTCCCGCGTGTAAGGATTTTGAGCCTCGAGAGTATGGACGAACTGATGCATCTAGGGAATGACAACTCCCAATCACTACTTTTTCCAAATTTGGAAACTATTGAGGTGTCGTTCTGTACCAGGTTAAAGAGTCTGGAGTCATATGCAATATTCTTCCGGAATCTAACAACTTTGAGAATATATGCTTGTGATGGATTGGAATATTTAACAAGTTATTCGGTGGCTAAAAGCTTAGTGCAACTCACGACGTTGGAAGTGGACCAGTGTGATAGAATTGTAGTAATTGTCTCAAGCAACGGAGATGATGATGCTGATGCTGCAGGAAATGAGATCGCTTTCAGTCGCTTGCAGCATTTGAAGCTTACTTGTCTACCAAGTCTACAAGATTTTTGCTTCGGGAATTGCACACTCAAATTCCCATCCTTCATGACCTTACAAGTAGAAGACTGCCCGATCAAGTTGAAGATTTCCCCTGAAGGAGTCCTCATGACCGAGATAGACCATCAATTTCAGCAAAACAGAGTCGATTATGATAGTGATGATGATGAGGAGGGGGATGTTGAAACGGTAAGTTGCTATCCACTAAATATCTTAACTTATAATATCAATCCCATTTTTTTGCAGATTTTCAATGTCTTGAACCATCTCCTTTATCAGCTAGCTTATCAAATAAATAAGAAGTTTGATAGTTAGTTCTTTAATTGAAATTAATCTTTGTATGTTTATTTGCAAGGCTAAAAAAAATACTGAAATATTATCAGAAGGGCCTGCGAGCTAGTAGCCTGCCGAAACTGGTGTTGCAAGACTCCATTTCAAAATCTGTAAGCACCATTCTTTTCACTGCAATTAATTACTTAACTAGTTTACCCTGAGTTCCATCCAATAAATTACACTTGTGCTGGAAACTCTTATTCTGACTAACTCTTTGTTCCATCTTAAAAATGGATGCTGTTATTGGCGCGCTTAATGTACGTAGCTGCTGATCTTAATCTTGCAAAGCTGTCTCTCAACTTGCAGCGGCAAGTTCACAAGGCTAGCTCACATGTCTGAGTGGAATATTCTGCCCGAATTGTGTTTGACAAAGCGGTTGCGCATATGCATTTATTATCTATTCAGTGTGTCATTTGGCTTTTAATGTAAGTCTGATTTTCTTCTTCATAGAGGGAGAGTGATTGTTATTGGTGTTCTGCTCTCCTTGAGTGTGCGCCGTGTGCCTTTGGTCTTGCCGGGCTGGGACAGATAAACACTTTGTGATCCTTAGAAGTTAGAACTGCTCTTTCGTTTGGATTGCATTTTTCAGAAATGTATCTCTGCTTCGAGTGTGTGGTTGTTCTGTTTTAACCGCTTCTAAATCTGTTGTTGTAGTAATGGTTCTGTCAAGATAGGTACCAATCATCCAAAAACCCAGCTATTTGGTGATTCTTTGTATACTGTCTTGCTTAAAAATAATTTGTTGTACAGAATTGGAAAATTTGTATTATATTGTATTCATCTCACTATGAGGTTTATATAAGGTTACATTAATTATGTATATAAAAGGCAATACATAATAGCTATACTAATCAATCGCACGTTACAAGTATGTCAATTGCATACATTACGAGTCTGTCAATCGCATACATTAAGCAATACTTATTGCATGAATAGTCATTATCATTTACAACATCGAAGTATCATTCACCTGAATATTGAATAGTGTCTTCCCTCTGTTCTTTAGTGAAAGAG
Source organism: Rosa multiflora (assembly GCA_002564525.1). Lineage (NCBI taxonomy): Eukaryota > Viridiplantae > Streptophyta > Magnoliopsida > Rosales > Rosaceae > Rosa > Rosa multiflora. The sequence goes on along the minus strand of BDJD01000769.1, from coordinate 4,007 downwards.
ATTGAGTTTTGTGTGTAATTGGATTTTCAGTCTCTGATCATCGTATTGATAATGTGAGCTGTAGTGCAGTATTCTTAATTCATGTGATCTCCTATTGGCTATTGCCCAAAACATGGTACTCCTAATGAACCAGCATGTTGAGAGTGTAAAGCTCAGAAAGGTAGCATACATGTCATGAACTCCATTACCATCAAAGTTAACATTAACAATTCACTTGGGAGATGCGACTGGGAATTGAGTGATGATTAATATTTGGAATTTTGAACTTTGGTAGCAGCTTTGAAGAACATGAACCCTTTAACAAGCTTGGATTTCAATCAGAAGAAGCTGATCGAGCTGAGCATGAGCTTCTTATAGTTCCTTTGAGCCTACTATGGGTGTCCCAAGGATTACTCTTGGGTTTGTGTTACAGGGATATGGTCCATTTCTTTGTTGTTTGTTGGTTGCAAAGTCCATAAGGAGTTGGGCTATCTATGTTATCTTTGGGCTTTGTAGTTTGTGTCTCACTACCTCTCGAGTCTCGTCTGGTTAAGTCAATCTTCATTACCAAAAGAAATGGACGTACAAGAAATAATGAAGTTGGAATTGACTGTTGGACACAGATTGGTCATATTCGCATTCAGGAAAATTAGAATACGGCAAAAAAAAGTTGGGAAACCTGAAATAAAATATGTTTTGAACAATCTACAACATGTTTAAGAAAACTCAGCAAAGTGGTGTAAAAATACAATAAATTTTTTAGAACATTTCCAATAGTAGAAATTGTTTTTTAGTTAAATTTAGCTAGTTGTTAAATATAGCTATTGGTTACATTTGTACGACTCTCCAAGTGTGGAGAGTAGAAAAAAACTTACTTTTCCCTTAAGATATGAAAAATGCATCTCCTTTTCCAAAATATCTCTACTTTGTATGATTTATCTTTAGGTGCAAAAGTATATATGCACAATGTAGAATATTACCTCTTTAGATGGATCAAAACCTTATTATGAATACCCATATGAAATATCTATTTAATTGTATAATGCTCATGTTAGACGTGACCTAATTAAACTCAAAATGAAATATCAACCAAAATTCTATATTCTTCTTATTTGCCACAGCGCATCTCTGTAGTGTATTCTCCTCTTCGTCACCATAAATCACTTTATCAGTTTCCTCCCATCGCAGTCAACTTCCTCCTTAAGAGACGACAAACACAAATTGGGATGGGTTTCCAACTGGATTAAAACTTAAAATCTACAGCAAGGTTGTTGGAGTGATGGAACAAAGGGTGTTGAGTTTGTTGCAGAGGTGTAGAGAAAGAAGAAAAGCAGAAGAATACGCATGGATAGGGAAGAGGAAGAGTCAGACTCAAACAATAATCAACGAGTTTTATTTATTTTGTTAAGATAAAAAGCTGAAAAGTAGTAGACTTAACGGTGTTAATCTCTATTAAGTTGATGGACAGGTATCACGAGATAAGAGTAGTGACAGAGTTTGGACAGGCTTATTGGGGACATGTGATTTCCTCCCAAAAGGAAAAGCAAAAGCAAAAGCAAAAGCTCCAATGATTAAAGGCATATATTAGAAAGTATATGGACTATCGAGACTTTGTAATGGCGTAGACTCACCTTCACTCCCTCATTTGGAGTCATTGCCCACTCAAAAGTATATAGATTCTCATCGTACGTGACTCAATGTCTCAAGCTCAACCAAAAGTTAGTAATCAAACAAAAAAGAGCTCAACCAAAAGTTGATTGTTTAAACTTTAAAGATTCGGATTCTCTCATCAGCAAGTAATCCTTGTTACACAAGTTCCGTATGCATTAAGTTTGCACCAACCAATACAAGGTTATAATACCAAAACGATTTGTGTAAGATAACAACAAATAAGGTTAAGAAGAAATAATTTTTTCTCATCTAAACATGAAAAAGAAAAATCTATTTAGTTCATTCATTAAATTAGACGGGAAATTTCATCTATTCTCTAACAGTAAACTCACAATCACACATATTATAACATGAGCCAAATCAAAACAACATGTTAAAGATCAATATCATGATAAGAAAAACTATGATTCAACATAAAATGCACTTTCTCTAAAAAAATTTATTGATTAAATATCTGTTAGCAATAAAAACTTGGTCGAATAGTAAAATTTGAGCAACATTTTAAAATAAAGGTATTGACTTACATTATCAATAATTATCATTGGTAATTGGTCTTGACCAAACATATTTATCTTTCATATAATGTGTAGGGTCCCAGTAGTTTCTAGGTTTATGAATTTATATGAGATCTTCTATTTCTTAGGAAAGCAAAAGCCAAGCATAAATTAAAGAGTGTACTAGGGAAAGTACTTTTGAAAAAAAAAAAAAACAGTACTAGGGAAAGTACCTTTGAAAGGCATAAACTCATGGTCATTCATCCCGTCTTAGAGTCATTACCCACCCAGGAAGGAAAAGATAAAGTCAGCCTCACTCACTCTCCTAAGAGATTGTGATCTAAGCCCCAGAAAAGCACTATCTCAGACTTTGTTATATATATCAGAAATTGAAAGGGAGTTTTGCTCGCTTGAACAATCCTCTTTTAGTTTTACTTTGATCATTGCACCTCTACTGCACTTCTCAATTTTGGAAGCCCAAAAAAGAAAATACAGGAAGAAACAAAAATATTGCCTTACTTTCCTGTGTTCGAAGCAAAGTTTTATAACAAGTCGTAAGCAAAAAATCGAAGCAGACAAGGTACGCACGTAGCAAATTTTTATCAAAGTGTGTATGTTTAAATTATGTCATGGCAGTAGTTTTGTGTTTCTAATTAACTGTTCGTGTTTTCATACATTAATGCTAGAAAGTAGAGTTGGTTAATTTGGAGTTGCATGTTATTTTTTAATTATTCTTTTTTTGTTGTTAATCAAATATAAATTTTCATTAATAACCTTCCTTCGGAATTAAGGTGGCCCTCATTAGAAATTCTGTTTGATCAGAGCTAGTAAAAACGAGTACACCCCTCTATAGCATCAATTCATACAATCAGCTAATAAAACCTCATTAAGTCAGGGTGGACCTGTCTCCTTCCAGAATCTATCCTCTCCAACTACAATGGTTTTCTTTGCCAGAGTGTGAGCTGCCTAGTATTACTCACACTGGGGTGGGCATCTTTGCAGGTCAACCACCTGACCGACTCACTTTTGGGCTAGTTGGGTTGGTTTGTCAAACATAAACAAAATAATTGGGTCAGAAATCATCCAACCCAAACAACATGTGGTGGAATTGGGTTAAACCCAACCCTCCCAATATATATAAATAGTTTTATTTATTTTACACGTGTCATATGGAGATTTGCTAAACTGTTATATAATTGCACTACCTAGCCTCTATTGTATGCTTCATTATTGTAAATTTTTAATTAATGATTTTACCTATAGTAATACAAATACACTAGTAATTAAATTTAAAATTAATTACTCAATCTTGCAAACATGAATAAATTAACTCACCCTTGACTAGAAAAAAATTATTTTCCTCATATATGAAGGAGAGTGTCTGAACCAAATTAATTATGTTAAACATTGAAACTCAAAAGTAATTAAGTGAATAAAAACGCAAGCATTGGAAATCGTATAACTTACCCAACTCAATCGAATATTATTTGATTGAGTGGGTCGATTTGTGAATAAATTGAGGCGAAAATGATCAAATGTCGACCTGAAGCTGTTGGATTGACCAGTGGGTTAAAGATAAAACCAACTAACTCGCCCAATGCCAGCCATACATACTCAAGGGCGGATCGGAATGATTGGCAAGGAAGTTATGTAGATAAAACATATTTCTATTCTATTAGAAAATAGAAGAGTGTAATTTTTTTTTTTTTAGTGTAATCTTTATTAGATTTTTATAATGTGAAAAGGTTACTAGTAGAAGAATTCACAAAATATGAGAGACGTACAACAACTCTTAAAGTTCAGTTTTCAAAATACCTGAAATTGTCCTTTCTTTATCTAAATCTATATTAGTATATATTATGA
>BDJD01000765.1:215920-237260 GCA_002564525.1 Rosa multiflora | reverse complement strand
ATCAGGGATGCAGTTGAAGAGAATGAAGTGGATTTGGTCTACTACAATACTGAAGACCAAGTTGCAGATATCTTCACCAAAGCTCTACCAAGAGAGAGGTTTGAATACCTCAGAGGCCTACTAGGAATGAAGAAGCAAAGCATTAAGAGGGAGTGATAGAATTAATGCTTTCCTGCTCCATCCGCGAATGTTCGCTAAAGTGTGTTCGCAAGATGAAATCACTGCGGAGAAAAGTTCACCAAGTGAGTTCGCCGCGAAGGTTCGCTAAAGTGCGTTCGCGAGATGACGTCATTGGGGGGAATAGTAAGAAGTGAGTTCGCTGAGAAGTAGTGTTCATGAATAACAGTTCGCGGAATAACTAAGTCTGTTCGCTAAGGTTGAGTCTGTTCGCTGTCACGAAACTTGCTGTGGTGAAAGATATTTTACAGTCACTTGCAGTACTGTTTGCTTCACTTAAACTTAAGCTAGATATTTTGTATCTAAAGTAATTTAATCTAGTTTAATATGCTTTCATCTTAGATATTTTGTAGGTTAATCTGGTACCCTATATAAGGGAAGTGTTGGTTGATGTAAAAGGGTGAACAAGTTCAGAAACTCAAGTACACAAATTTGTCAGGTTAAGTTGATCTGTTCATGCTTCATTTGCTACTGTAAATTAATCAAATCAACAAGTTGTGGTTTCGATTATATTTTGTTCAAATACAAAGTAGAAGCAATCAAAATTTTACAAATATATTTCAACAAGTGATTGGGAAGCTGCAACTGGATCATCGCTTAAAATATGGAATTCAGGTACCATTGCCACCGGTAGGATAACTCAATGCCTTTGTGGACTCCAAAGTCCAAACAAGTGTATCCATGTGAAATTACGCTTAAACTAATGCTCAAAATCTGATACTGAATGTCGGGTTCAAAAAGAGAAGCTTGCAACATTCCATTTGCTTGTAGGTCTAAGATGTTTACTAACCGATTATTTTGCGTCTAAAACTATAAAGTAGTTGCTTTAAAAATACCGTAGAGAAAAGGAATCGATTTACCTCTCCCTTGCCAGGTCATAATTAAAGTCCTTGTTTCATAAGGAGAACGCTGATCGTCTCTTGGATTTGCAACCAGGAAACGGAAATAAAATTCCAAACCCAGCTAGGTATAACTTCCAGCTGGACAACAGCTAGCAGCTACACCACTCTAACGTACTTGTATAAAACACACTCCATCTTGTTTCTCAGACCCCTGAAAAATCGATATTGATATCAAATCTAATTTCCTTTATTGTTCTCCATCTTCTCTCCCAAACCCCGATCTGAATTCGGGTGTTTGCTGAGATTTGAGACTGTGGAGAGATACGTTGATCGTGGGGGTGGGGGTGGGGGGGGGGAAAAGCTTCAAGGTGCAAGAAACTACTCAAACAAGTCCGGTCCCGGCTCGAGTGCTTGAAAGAGGAAAGGTCTACTATTTCTAGAGGGTTAGGGAAAGATGTTGAGGAGCTAGACTACAAGGCACTGAACCTCAGGGTCGAACAGGAACAGCATATCAGAGACGAATCTTCGGTGTACACTTTGCTCGACCATTTCTGCAAGCTCATCCTCATGCACTTCTTTTATATACGAACGCACAGGCAATGTCGTCAAAGAGACCTAGCTGTAGCAGTTTCAAGTCTTGTCTTTGCTTCTTCAAGCTTAGGACGTGGGGTGATTCCTGAGTTTGAGGAGATCAGGGACTTACTCGGAGAGCGTTACGGGGAGAGTTTTGTTGAAACTGCTGTGAAGTTGTTGCCTGGGAATCTTGTAAACCCTAACTTCCAGAAGAATATTCTCGCTCTCTCCCCAGAAACAGTGGTGCCTAATGATATAGTAAAACATGAACTGGTTAAACCCTCTTTTACTACTTCTTCTCCTGATGAGGCACCAGAAAGATCATCAGCAGAGAAAAAGGACGACGAGAATCGGAACAATGAATTACAACTTATCAGCTTACAATCTCCTATGCATGTCCACCCCAAATTGCCTGATTGGGATGATATATTTACTAAGTTCAGTGCTCTCAAGAAGCCCAAGTATTTGCACCCTAAGTTGCCGGAATATGATGATATTACAGCCAAGTTTAATGCTCTCAAGATCCCCATGAATGAGAACCCTCCTAATAACTACCAGTTGCAATTAGAGTACCATGACGATCATGACAATATTGATGATAGAGCCATATTCGACTATTCCAGGCTCTCGATTGAGAGCAGCTGCAATTTGATAAGCCCGTCCCCAATGTTGTTATTAACGCAATCACCCCATATTGAATACCTAGCTTATTAGTTAGATTATTTTGTATATGTATCTTGCATGTGTTCAGATAATTATTCATTAAAATTTAAAAGTGGCTCAATATGTAGTTCCCGATTAACTTCACTTGTTCTCCTCCCAATCTTTTTTCTTCCACATATTGAACCAGCATCCTTACTTGGAGATAGTCCTCCTAAAGTTAAAATATAATTTTGAAACTAATTCGACACAAATTTGTCTAGAGAAACGCAGTAACATGCAAAAGTGATCTTTCACATTGCCGTTGCAATCAAATGGAAAACCTTACTTTAGTTTGTTTAGAGATGCCGTTCTTACCAGGATCTAACAGGTCAGATCTTTTGGCTCACAAGACGACTTTAAGCCATCACATATGGTAGCCGCGATCACTTGCTATCTGAACTTCTTTAGGTAGATAGTAGCCACGATCATTTCAGATCTCAGCCTACGAATGAGTTCAATGTACGCATTGCATATATGTAATTCAATACAGAAGTGACTTCACATTATATCTAAGAGTAATACAACTACCCTGCACAACTTTGCACTACTTTCAATCGCCAATCATCTCAGAAGGAGCCGTCATCAAAATCCTGCTCTCAACAGGGAAAGCATTGTAATCATGACAGAAAGTAAACCCACCCACATCAAAATTCTGTATTTCTAACAGAGAAATCACATCCAATCCTTTTGCAACACAACAGCTGACTTCTCAGAACTACAAGATCTATCTTGTGCCAGTTAAAAAGAAGCAAATCAATTGTGTTCATCTTCTTTTCAATTAACTGCCTCAGAAAGGGAATCTGCATTTTCCATTTCTAGCTTTTTCCTTTGAGCTTCAAGTTTACTCTGAGCACCAAGGGCCTCAGATATTGCTTTTGGAAGCCAGAACCCAGGTCTCTCAAGCGATGGTGCCCTATCAAGAACCAACGGTTCTCTCAGAGTAATTTCAATACCATCATATGTCCATAATGCCAAAGTTGCTTCCCCTTTGAGACCTAAAGAAAACCAGCCTAAACCAGCTATAGCAATGTCGATGCTATTTACATCCCAACTGGCTCCAGACACTTTTACTTCCCTCTCTTCCCATTTGCCTATGTCAGCAGCGCGATCGATGCCAATAGGTGGCTGAAAAAGGCACAAGTACAGTACTTAAAGTTTGTAAAAGCATGAAAACAAAGGATTTCATCCTATTCCTTATATCATTCCAAGGGCAAAAGATTACAAATAATGTACATTTGAAGTAAAAAAGCATAGTAGTAAAACTGTACTTCAGTTAATAATCATCTGCCTAATGGGTGGGTTTCAAAAGATGCTACCTCAGTACTTCCCAATTGACATTCCCATGATACTAGAAAACTGAAAACTCTCTTTGCAGACATAAATCTTATAAAGCTAATCAGATATTACCAAAGCGTATTCGAGTGCAAACAAGTAGGTGTTAACACTCGAGCACTCGCATAACCTTTGAAGATGCATTTGCCATGGTAGATCATAGAAACAATACTATTTTCCAAGAAAATCCATTCCAATAAAAACTGACCGCTAAGACGCATCATAAGGTTTCCTTTCTACAAATTATGCTGTGTTGTGAGTCAGACTGACAACTCAAACCATCCTTTCCGCATTATGTTCAATCATTAAGCACTACGCCAATACTTATCGTCCTGGACACAGTGCTCGTGGCAGTGAACTCGGTATTGGCAGACACATCAACCCATTTCTCCTATAATGTTGTTGAAATTATTGAAATGCATTTAATGATTGGAAGAGCTATTTTCCTTTTGTTTTTTGTCATATTTCCTTTTAAAAGTCTAAGAAAAATGATTACTAAATAAATAATTGGATTAAACAACTCCAAAAATAAAATAAAGAACACAACTCTAAAAGCAAAATGGATGCAACTGAACAACAGACATTTATTTGGCATACATATATATAGATTGGATGCATATAACGGCATATACACTTTTCAACCTAAGTGTATTATGAGGAAAATATTTCGCAGTCCTCACTCCTCAGAAAACAAAATGAATGGAACTAGCAACCCTAACATCCTAAAAATATAGATACCAAACATAGAAACTAAAGAGCCAAATTCATTTATCAACTAAAGTGAAGAATTAAGAGGTCTTCTCCCTTGATGAGACAAGAAACCAATATTATAAGAACCACAGATACAGCCTAATTACCTGTTGGAACGGCGAGAAAACAACTAACACACTCATGGTCTAATGATTTCAACAGATAAGATGGCACTCCTCTAAAACTGTACAGTTGATAAAAAGCGATCATATAATGTGCATTTAGCTCAGTTTGGCACAACACAACCACCAAGCAACCTAATCTGGGATCACTTGACAATTCCTCATGAAAGAATTTAGGTACAAAACTCCTAAAAACAGATAAAGAACTGTTTTTTTTGCTGAACAATAATCTACGTTTAGGAGATTAACGTTCATCCATTTTCAGATTTATGTTACTTATTGATTGTCTGACACTTTGACGTCTTTTCTGCTGCCGTTTATTTTTAGATTTAATTACAACTAATAATTGATTCTTGTGGCTTCTATAAATAGGGGTAAACTACATGATGATTCAATCAGACTGTAACATTTAGTTTAATTCTCCTTTCGATTTATTTCTTCATATATTCTTCCTTTTCTGTATCACCCATATTGTATTCTCTTTGGTGTTAAATTCAGCATTTTGAGGAGACTGCTTCCTCTTAAATTGCAAAGACCAAGCAAAATTCTAACAGAACCAGATTACTTTTCACCAATACATACTAGGAAATAGAAGAGGTTTCTCCTTGATAATTCTACTACCACACATAAGAGGGCTACATAATCAATGCTGCGAATTTTTATATCCAAAGATACCATTCAAACCTTTGTAGGGCCCTTTTTTTTTTGTGCAGTAATAATTAATTTTTAACCACTGCTTACCTAGTTTACTCGATGCATCCCACTCAATTTGGGTCAGACTTAAACATAAAATATGCAATATTAACAATTTTTCCTAGACAGAATTTCACTTGGAGGTCATTTAATTTACCTCCAGATGTCAGAGGATATCCTTATGTGTTTAAGATCCAAAGTTAAATTGCACTGAGTAGGTGTGCTATGAAAGAGTAAGATTGGTAACGATGCATTCAAACTGGATAGAGAAATACCTGCAACCTAACGCCAACATGTTTCCTCCAAGTCTCTTCAGCATTTTCTGTCTTCCCCATATGTAAAGAAATATTTGGTGAGGCCCATATTGTGAAATAAATTGTTTCAATAGAGGCTTGAATAAGGTCTACTCTCACTAAACCACCAATATGAATGGTCTGCCCTGCCTACAGATATCAAACATATGAATTATTAGATCAAACAGAACTTGGGTTTAATCACACCTTCACCATCAGAATTTAAAAGTCAATGCTCCTGCATCAACATATTGCATATACATGGAAAGACTATTGGGACTTGTTTTTTCCACTGCTTAAGAAGTTAAACTAGATACTGAAAGATTGATGAACAGATAACTTCGAGAAACAAATCATTTATTATATAACATCATGTTCTTCCCACATCAACTGGAATTAGAAGGCAGAATACTTTGCACAAGCAAACAACAGAAACCAACTTATCCAAAATTAAGAATAAAATAAAACATACACACACAGAGACAAACAAACAGATATTACATTTAAAGATAATAACAAGTCATTCCTAATCAGCAACTTTAAATACAAAAACCAGAAGAATGATGGTTACGAGTAAGAGTTCAAGCTCTTCAAATATTGCAGGAAAGTGGCGACCAGAACTCAATAGGTTGTTTAACATTCATATGCTAATGATAATTAGACTTTCAACAAGATGTGGCAATTCATTGTTAAGACTTATCGAGTCTTAACAATTACTCCTATACTAGCTTTGGTCAAGACATATGTATGACACAAATAAGCACACGATATGTACATACACTTTTACAGTAAAATTGGTCCAGAATTACGACAAAATGGTATAAATTACTTGCCTTTATCCTATAAGTCCGAGGGCGAAGCTCCTTCCGTATTTCAACCATTTTCTGTTCATCCCTATTCAATCTCATGGAGACCAAATATGGATGTAAAAGTCCTGGAGTGTCAAACAACTTTGCCTTGGCTGACAAAATCCCTCCAACTCTCAGGATCCCTAACGTTGTGCCAGGAACTGGAGCTTCAGTTAGCTTTGTAACCTTTGCCCCTTCTTTCTTTGCCAGCGCATTTATTAGAGTAGACTTGCCTGCATTTTGAGCTCCAACAACCCACACATTCCCTCGAGGACCTGCCAATTCTTTGAGAAAGGACAACAAATTTCTGACACCCACATCCTTATGAGCACTAACCAAATACACTCCACTCAGTTTAGGTCCCCCTCCAGCCTTCGCACGATGGCGTACCCATCTATCTAATCTAGAAGGTGAAACTTGTGATGGGAGGAGATCAACCTTTGAGGCCACAAGAACAAGCTTTGGCATTTTTTTCTGAAACTTGGGATCATTCTCGGTTCCTCTCAATGCCTGAAACAATGACTTTGCTGCCCGTTTGGGGAATGAGCCATCAAAATCAACACAATCAACAACCATAACCACAACAGGATTGGCATTAGTAGCAGGTTTAATCAACCGGGTTGCAATCAACCTATCGAAATCAAAATCGGGCATCAAGTTTTCGGCTGCTTGGTTTTTCACCTGCCCATAATTTCTCAATGAATGGCATCTGGCGCACACAGTAACCTCATCTTTCTCTTTCTGAGCCTCCCTAGCCATTCTCTTCTTTTCGGCTTTTGGTATCTTCTTCCTCTTCATTTTCTCTATAGTCTCCTCCTTAATGTTACCATACCCAACCCCTGCAGGGGCAAAACCATCCAAATCCAAATCATTCTCTTCTTCCTCCCCCAACAACTTAGATTCCAAGTCATCTGAATCCCAGTCAAACTCATCATCCCCCATTTCCAATTCACTTTCTTCCCCATCACTTTCCTCATAGCTACCCTCAATGTCCTCCTCTTCCTCATCAAACTCTTCAACATCTAGCAACTCTGCTGATACAGTTAACTTCCTTTGCTTATAATACCCAGGAAGGTCTGGGTTGTTATCTTGCATAAAGATTCCACAGCCAGGGCAAACTGGACCATAGCCCTCATCCTCATCTCTTCCCTCACTCAAAAATGGGGTTCCACTTCCACCACCTTTTCTCCTCCTAGTGATCTTCCCATCAACTTTCTGGATTGTTTCAATGCTTTGTTGCTTCTTTACAGCAAGACTTACGAATGAAACCTTTTGGGTATGTTTGTACTTGTCTAAAACCCAAAACACAGGTGTTATTTTTAAGTTGTGGGTTTCAGTTGAAACTGGAAAAGTGAAGAAAGTGGAGAGGGTTTACCTGTGGCGAGGTGGGATTTCGGAGCTGGGTTGTCATTGTTGACAAGCTTCAGGCTCAGCTTTGTTGTCGAAGAGAGAGTTGAAGTAGATAACAAAGTTGTCATTTTGTTCGCCCAACGAGACACAAGTGTTTCTTTACACACACTAGAGACTAGAGAGAGGGGCGGGCCATTTAAATAGGGTCCTTCTTCCTCTCGCATATATTTTTTTTATGTCGCAGGCACTTATTTCCCATTTCAATTTTAAAGTTTTTCTCAAAAAAAAAAAATTCAATTCTTTAAAATATCGCACATGAGCACTCAATTATAATTCATTTCATACTTTGGTTACTCTACTATTACTCTATCAAATACTTTACTCACTTTGCCAAATTAGCTGTCAAAATCTCGGTTAAATAGACAATATTTATATATATATATATGCATTTTTTAGAGGGTAATTTCGTCAAAATTTCGCTTTAGTCACTTCTCCCAATCAATCCAATTCAAAGTTCTTAGTTTTTCAAGGTTGGTTGGACGAAAATATCTTTGATTCTTTTTAATGAAAAAATAATAAATTGATTAAAGTGAATAACGAAGTTAAAGTTAAGTGACTAAAGTGATATATTTAAAATGTGAGTGAACATTTGTGATATTCTCCCTTTAAAGTAATCAAAACATGAGAATTTGCTCAAAAATCTTCTCGGTCATTGTGTTACTGCGTCATTTAAGGCAAATGGAACAAAGAAACAAAGGGATTTGGGGTTTTTCTGATGATGTTTTATTCTTCTCCAAGAATGGAGCATATATACAAGATACAACGTGTCCTATTAGGAAACAAAATAAAAGAAAATATTCCTAATAATACACAAGATACACAACCCTAATGATACACGGTATGACTCACGCCAACACTCCCTCTCAAGTTGGTGTATACAAGTCATGGATGCCCAACTTGTCGAGTGAGTCATAAAATGCTTTACTTGAGAGAGCTTTTGTGAGAATATCTGCCAACTGCTCTTCAGTAGGAACAAAGGAAACAAAATGGGGAAATTATTACATGGTCCCGGACCATAGTACACGTGGTGGTCTGGGGTGATGCTATTGGGTCATGTGACTTGTAGTGATTTCTGATTGGTCTCTTAAATTATTATTATTATTATTATTTTCACCCCATGCATGGTCCCCACCACATTCGAGTGATATTATTGGCTTGGACCACCACATGGCAGTGCCACATGGTACTCTAGGACTACCTAATAATTCCTCAACAAAATGGCCTTTCTATCAAGATTTTCTTTAATGAAATGCCGATCTACCTCCACATGTTTCGTACGATCATGCTGAACAGGATTGTGAGCAATTTCAATCGCAGCCTTATTATCACAATAAAGCGGCATAGCCTTTTTCTGCTTGAACCCTAAATCTCTCAACAAATTTCTCAACCACAACATCTCACAAAGTCCTCGGGCCATTCCTCAATATTTTGCTTCTGCACTAGAATGAGCCACCACCTTTTGTTTCTTGCTCTTCCACGTAACCAAGTTACCACCTACAAATGTGAAGTACCCCGAAGTAGATCTGCGATCTGTAATATTACTTGCCCAATCTGCATCTGTGTATCCTGAAATATCTAGGTGACTGTATTTTGAAAAAATTAACCCCTTCCCTGGAGCAGACTTTGAATACCTCAAAATACGAAATACAGCACCCATATGAGCCTCACTGGAATTATGCATAAACTGTCTCAACACGCTAACTGCATAAGCTAAATCTGGTCTAGTGTGAGATAAATAAATCAACCGTCCGACTAACCTCTGGTATCTCGCTTTATTTGTAGGTACTTGATCCAAATATTTTGCTAATCGATGGTTCTGCTCGATAGGAGTATCAGTAGGTTGACAGTCAAGCATACCTGTTTCTGCCAGCAAGTCTAGAACATACTTCCTTTGACTCAACACAATACAATCCTTCCCACGAGCAATTTCAATTCCCAAGAAATATTTCAAGTTTCCCAAATCTTTCATCTCAAATTCAGAAGATAACTGACCTTGTAACCTTTGAATCTCCTCTCTAAGTCATCACCTGTCACAACCATGCCATCAACATAAATAATCAAGGCAGTCACTTTACCATACTGATGTTTAAGGAACAAGGTGTGGTCGGAATTGCTCTGTCGATACCCAATTTTCTTCATGAACTTGGTAAACAGGTCAAACCAAGCTCTCGGAGACTGCTTCAGACCATAAAGAGACTTCTTCAATTTGCACACCACTTGCTCTTCAGAAGAAGTACCATAGCCAGGAGGCAAATCCATATAAACCTCTTCATGCAGATCACCATGCAAGAATGCATTCTTAACATCCAACTGTCGCAAAGGCCAATCAAGATTAGCAGCTAACGAAAGAAGTACCCAAATTATATTAATTTTGGCCACAGGTGCAAACGTTTCATCATAATCCACCCCATACTTCTGAGTATAGCCTTTAGCTACTAATCTAGCCTTGTACCTGTCCACTGATCCATCCGAATTGTGTTTCACGGTATACACCCACTGACAACCAACTATTTTCTTCACAGGTGGTAATTACATTAATTCCACGTTCAATTCTTCTCAAGAGCATCCATTTCAACTGTCATTGCTTGCATCCACTTCTTTTCTCTCATTGCATCCTGCACTTTACTAGGAAGAGACACAGAAGATAATTGATTCACAAAGGCAACATACGGTTTAGACAGCCGATGGGTTGACACATAATTAGCAACATGGTACTTAGCTTTGGCATTTAGAGTGGGTTCATTGTGTTTCGGGGGGTTTCAGTTGAAACTGGAAAAGTGAAGAAAGTGGAGAGGGTTTACCTGTGGCGAGGTGGGATTTCGGAGCTGGGTTGTCATTGTTGACAAGCTTCAGGCTCAGCTTTGTTGTCGAAGAGAGAGTTGAAGTAGATAACAAAGTTGTCATTTTGTTCGCCCAACGAGACACAAGTGTTTCTTTACACACACTAGAGACTAGAGAGAGGGGCGGGCCATTTAAATAGGGTCCTTCTTCCTCTCGCATTTTTTTTTATGTCGCAGGCACTTATTTCCCATTTCAATTTTAAAGTTTTTCTCAAAAAAAAAAATCAATTCTTTAAAATATCGCACATGAGCACTCAATTATAATTCATTTGATACTTTGGTTACTCTACTATTACTCTATCAAATACTTTACTCACTTTGCCAAATCAGCTGTCAAAATCTCAGTTAAATAGACAATATTTATATATATATATATGCATTTTTTAGAGGGTAATTTTGTCAAAATTTCGCTTTAGTCACTTCTCCCAATCAATCAAATTCAAAGTTCTTATTTTTTAAGGTTGGTTGGACAAAAATATCTTTGATTCTTTTTAACGAAATAATAATAAAGTGATTAAAGTGAATAACAAAATTAATAAAGTTAAATGATAAAAGTGATATATTTAAAATGTGAGTGAACAAAGTGTGGACAGGTAAAAGTTGAGTACTGACCATTTATGTTAGAGTCCTTGACCCAAAGCACCAAAATAAGAAAAAATTATCCCACTTACTTTAAAGTAATCAAAACATGAGTATTTGCTCAAAAATGTTCTCGGTCATTGTGTTACTGCGTCATTTATGCTTCTACACGTGTTTCATTTTGGCTTTGAAGTGAGTAATAATGTACCAATTCATAGTCGGTACTCGGTAGGCCAAAAGGATGTTTTGTTTTTGGTTGGAGGTATGTCTATTATGTCATTCATATTATTCTGGACGATGATCAACTTATGAAGAATATTAACGGAACACATGTTACACTTACTCCTAAAGTTGCAAAATCTTAGGTTATGTTTGGTCTACAACCTATAAGCTTGGGCAATGTTCTATATTAGATTGGTGCGAAGGTGGTTGCAAACAGGTTGAAAAGTCACCTAGATATGCTAATCTCACTCTAATACCCCCCAAAAATTCATTTTAGATTTTTGTTGATTTATTGAATTTATAGAGGCATCGGTTTATGCGTTTCCTCATGTTTGTACGTCTTTTCTTAATTCGTTGGTGAAGTTAAAGTATTTCGGACAATTATTTTCTCAAAAATGTTTTTTATTTCGAGGGAGGGCGAGAGTTGACTTTTTATTAGTTGATTTTCTCGGAAAACTTTATTCACGAACGTCATAGAGCACGCCAATACTAGTTCATAGACACACGACACACAATTTCCCAAGATGCTATGAAAAAGTTATGGTCAGGGGAAAATTTTCTATTTTTGAAAATTTTCCTATAAATAGAAGAAATTCCAGAATAATTTAGAAAATCTCGACTTTCCAAATCCGGAAATTTTGTCTTCTCTCGCTTTCTCCCGAAACTCTAACCGGACTCGCGAATCTGCCGACTGGACCCTCTTTTATCTTCTCCGTCCAGCGATAATAGGCTGCGCCACCGACCCAAATCGATTTACCACTGCCTCATCTCTCTCTCAGCCACTCACTTCCATCGATTGAAGGCTGGAAGTCACCGAGGAGCTGACCCGGTCCTATATCTATTTTCCGGCAACATCACAGCTTGAAATTGGTTGGGTTTTGAAGATCTTCGCTTCCTCTTTCGATCCATACAAGCCTTGAAAATCGATTTGAAGTGTGGAGCTTGGAATTTGGATTTGAAGTTTCGATCACCCGAAACTTTCAAGGGCCACCTAGCTTGATTCGTGCCGAACTAGACTTAGTGTAAAGTATAAAATTTGCTCATCTTGATGTGATCTACAAGTTGAACGGTTCCGATCTTCATGATTGTGACTTTTACCGGCAACGCATGGGGGTCATGCTCAGTCACTTGTGGCGGCGTATCTGGCCACCGTTGAAGCATCTGATTGCATTATTAGCCTTCGTACGTCGATACGAACATGTAGGTGTGTTTAGTTTTGTCATTGCTCAATTTTCTGGACAAGTTAGGTTAATTTCAGTTTCGGTTCATCGATTTTTGATTCGTGAGGATTCAACCGTTGGATCGTCCTTTCGTTTTGTCAATTTGTTTCTAAAAGTGTTTTAGAGACCTTAGGTTGTCTTAGATGAAGTTTTGTCTCGATTGATGAAATCTTCGGTTCAAGTGTTATTTCGAACTTTAAACGCTTTTGTGTTTTTTTTTGTATTAGTTGAGATCATATTGTTTAGTGTTAGCTAAATATTCACCCTCAAGTATAATGGGTACAAGTAATAGTATAGAGATTTAAGAAAGGTTGCATGTCGTACCCATGAAGATTGGATTCCTTTCACTAGCTAGGGTGTTAACCTAAGGAGAGCTAAAATATGCAAATTTACAATCACAAACCTAAAATTCACAAGGAAATCTAAGCTCGTGGTGAGTATGTGCATTATGTTGGTAGTGAAATTGTTTGTTGGATACAGTGGTGAACCAAATTAAAATAATTGCTCAAATGTAAACTAAACTACTCTAAACTAAAATAGTAATATAATGGATAAAGTTAGGCGTTTGATTGTATACCACTAACCTCCCTTGCAAGTCTTGAAATTCAAATACAAGTGATGCTATTCTAATTTCTCAATTACCCTCTTTGCATCCGGATAAGACTACAAAGGCTTAAACTCCTTTATTGTTATCAATTCCAACCGGATAAGTCTAGAATTAACTACCTATGAACAAATTATGTTACTGGTTAAGTCTCAATTCATTATTCCTAGATGCATAAAGCCTTGAGTTTAGATAATCATGCAAGCAAACTAATCCTAGATCTAGGTGATTTTAACTCACAACTTTCACATGCACATGGAGGATGCTATAATGCTATCAATGCTTATGGTAAACTACTCCCTAAACATTTTTTCATGACATGACAAACACAACACATTCAAAGTAGTTAAGTTTGAATGAATGCATTCACTTCTTGAATGAATGGAGATAGGTATAGAGAATCTGTTGGAGCAAAAAAAGATAATTCTTCTCTAAAATAGAGGTAAATTCAAATATAAAGAACCTGTTGAAGTTGCTCTAACATGTCTTAAAAAGTAAAAGTTTGTATTGGGATCTTACAATTAGTGACACATGTCGGCAGTGTGTCGACCCTACAGTCAAGTGACATGTGTCAGTAAACCTTACCAGACTTGCAGTCTAATTTCGATCAACACCGTAGTGACACATCACCATCGAGTTTTGGCATATTATCTTTCGTCCTTCAGATGATTCACCCATTATGGGGTTAGGGTTTCATTGTTAACAAATTAGTATGAGTAGAGTTAATTGTTAGACTATTAATTTTTTTGTCTTCTACAAATACATTTATCTCTCATTGCTTCTAAGGTGTGTTATACTTAGCATAAGCTCTTGTTTTTTTTTTTTCACTTTTATATAGCTATTTTTTTTTTAAGAAATGTAAATTAGATACGAATAACATAGACCTAATCGAGATTTGATTTTTGGGCAAATTACTGGTCACACCCTCATCTTTTTGGGATTCGACAGTTCAGTCTCTCATATCGTAATTTTAACAAGTAACTCCTTAGACATTCAAATTTCACACAATTTGGTCCAAAATGATCATTTTACCCCTCACTTCTTTTTTTCTTCTCTCTCTCTCTGTTTTTTTTTTTCTGCTTCTCTCTTACTCTGTCTCTCCTTTCTCTCTCCGCAACTCGCCTGAGCCTCAATTGTCGTCCCTCTCTCTTCTCCAATTCCACTTCACCCCTCTCGCTCTCCCCCTCCAAAGTAGACCATGGATGAATGACCATGGAGGCGAGGATTTCGGGGCACATACCGACTAGGTGGCGGAACTCGGGGGTGGAGAAGCCCACTCAGGAGAGGAAATGGACGGTGGATTTGAGGTCGGGGAGGGAGGCGGAGACGGTTGGAGGGAGCTATGCCTATGGGTGCCCAAATCAGATCTTGGCCTCGCCGACCTCTGACTCGTGGGCTACGGGACACATACCGACTAGGAGGTGAAACTCGGTGGAGAAGCCCACTAAGGTGAGGAAATGGACGGTGGATTTGAGGTTGGGGAGGGAGGCGGAGACGGTGGGAGGGCGCTATGGCCTATGGGTGCCTAAATCAGATCTTGGCCTCGCCGACCTCTGACCCGTGGGCTCCGGGACACATACCGACTAGGAGGTGAAACGCGGTGGAGAAGCCCACTAAGGTGAGGAAATGGACGGTGGATTTGAGGTTGGGGAGGGAGGCGGAGACGGTGGGAGGGCGCTATGGCCTATGGGTGCCTAAATCAGATCTTGGCCTCGCCGGCCTCGACTCGTGGGTTGCTGCCGGATGTCATGGAGGCTGCGTTGAACTCGTCGAAGGTCGGTAAGGTGAGTCCGTGGTGGTGGAGGTGAGTCACGATGGTGACCGAAAGTGGGTGTCGGAGGAGAGAGAGAAACACAGATCTAGTTTCTCTCTCCTCCTCTAGATTTCATGTCTCTCTTTTGGTCCGGGTTTCGGAATCGTCAGAATCATATGCGAGTACGTCGACGAAGACGAGGAGGACGGCGAGGCCGAGGCCTTGTGGTAGAAATGAGAGTTGCTCCGGGCATTCAGAGAGGAGGATTCTCGTTCGGGGAGTGCAGCGAGGATTCCGAAGCTTTCCGGCTGGGAGAAGCCCTTGTGGTGGCGGCGACGGGTTGGGGATGCGATGGAGGGAGGGTGGAGTGGTTGTTGTTGTTGTGGTGGTGGTGATTGGATTCGGCAGTGATGTTAGAGAGAGACAGAGTGAGAGAGAAGCAGAAAAAAAAAAACCAAAAAAAATCGAGAGAAGAATTAAAAAAAAAAAAAAAAAAAAGGAAGTGAGGGGTAAAATGATCATTTTGGACCAAATTGTGTGAAATTTGAATGTCTGAGGAGTTACTTGTTAAAATTACGATACGAGGGACTGAACTGTTGAATCCCAAAAAGATGAGGGTGTGACCAGTAATTTGCCCTTGATTTTTTAAAGAATGTCGAATCAACAAAATTTTTTGCACGGGCTTTAATTATTTTTTTTCTCTATTACCATTGGTAAACAACTAAGAAAGTCGAACTTAGAACTTTTACTTATGAATGATAGACTTATGTCACTAGACAAAATTCGTCCATTTTACAAGTCTATTGGATCTAACCGCCAAACCGTACCTGGGTTTTTCTCCTCTAGAGCTGACGGAGCCGTTCGAATTTGAGACCAAGAAGATGTGGAAGCTTCAGGAGCACCACAATCTGGAGGATTGAGATTGGTTGTTCGAGCTGATGAGGTAAAGCAATTTGTTTAATCCGAAAGAGGTTGGCGACCGAGTGTTGAAACGGCAAGCGATAGCCGCAAAGTGAGTCAGGGCAACAGAGAGAGAGAGAGAGAGAGAGAGAGAGATCAAATATAAATTTGATGAAGTTTGTTGAGAATATGACTATTTTATTCTATGTGACCTTATGAGGGAAAAAAATATTTGATGGCTTGTTGGGTAATGTAACATCAATTAAATATAATAAGCCCTATGTAAATCTATACTTTTAATGCCGTAAGTAAGAATTTTTAAAAAGTGTCATAGACTTTCACATATGGATCATTGAGATACTAAAATTCTAATATATGACAATTCTAATATATGTATTCGTAAAAATTCGCGTTATTACATGCATGTAAGTACTTAACATCTCTTGAATTTTACCAAGTCTAATAGAACATGATAGAGTAATCCGAGGGTTTAGAGGGTTGACCCTAAACTCATAATCCATAAATAATTTATATATAATCGTAAGAATTTATCCTGTCTTATTTGTTTTGTGCGGATTTTGATTTTGATCTGTGTCACCAGACAGCCTCAACACCACACCTAGTGACATTACTTATGTTCGGGATCAGACTAAGAGGGGCACGGTCTGTTGGTTTTGATTGCTTTTCTTTGCCATGGAGCGAGCTTAATAATGAGAATGATTGCATTCAAAACCACAAGTGACACGTGTATTCAGGTCAGATCGTCACCCAGACTTATGCATCTAACGTGGCAACTCATGCCCATGCATTACAAAACCTCCCTCCGCGTGTCCCCCCACAAAAGTAACCACCGCCCCTCATAAAAACCACCACCATTTCCATTTACGTCAACTCTGCAACTCGATCATGGCTTCATGGCAAGTCTTTGACCTTGTTTCTCACTTTCTTGACCCCAAAACCCTAGCCATAGCCTGTTGCGTCTGCAAGTCCTGGTTCAGTTGCATTTCCTCCGACCACATTTGGAAGCCCATTTGCACCACCCATTACCCTTCTCTCTCTAATCTCAAGCTCACCATTCCCTACTATCGCCTCTACGCCATGGCCTCTGCCGCAGCCAAACGCCGCTTCCAGACCCCCTCCAAACCCTGCCTTGCCCTCGACAACCTCATCTTCACCGTCAACGTCTTCAACCACAAGAACGTTCTCTGTCTCGAAAAACCAGGGAACGAGCTAGTCATGGATTCCAATGGGGTGTTCAAGTTCGATATTGCCGTCGATAACTACGAGTTTGAAGCTGTGGCGTTGGAGTCGGTGAGAGTTACGTGGAATGTGGTGTTGAAAGGGTGGAAAGGGGTTTTTAATATGTTGGAATGTCAAGGGAAGAAAGGGGTCGACTGGTGGTTCTGGGAGGAGCTGCCTTTGCCGGGGTGTTGCTCGGGCCTCGTCGATAGCGGTGTCGTGGCGGATTTGAGGTTGGAGTTTACTGATAGCAAAAACAATGTTGATGTTGGGCGGATCAACAAAGTGAGCATGGGGATGTTGAGTACGGTAAACTTGAGATATGTCAGTGTGGATGCTGCTCTAAGATACTTGCAACACTTTCTTAGATATTGAGACAACATGTGTCGATGTTCAAGGGTTTAGTTTATCCAATATTATGTATATTTGCATCACTATGTATTTGCCAGTCTTTTCATTTGTGCAAAATTAATTTGGTGTTCTACGATTGATTAACCAAAAGAAGCTGTTGCCAACTTGCAGGTGAGTTGTATCATATTGATTAGTTGATTATTTGAAAACCGATAATGTGGAGACCATATTGAGTCATATGTTCAAATGAGAAAAGGAAAATTTGTCGTTTTTACAAGAAAAGAACTTGCGTTACCCTTGCAAACAATAATACCAAACTGCTAAGACGTGCATGTGGAAAGGTTTGGATCTCTGTACCAAGCAAAGAAAATAAGAAATGCAATGTGTAGTGTCTCATAAAGCTAATGATGTCTTGGAGTTGTGGCACAAGCGACTCAATAGACTGCCTGGTTCTAGACCAACCTCTCAATAGTTATTGTTATAATGCTATCCTTCGTGGGTTTTGCCAAAAAGGCGAAACTTGTAAAGCTCTAAAATTGTTGGAGGAAATGAAGAGCTACGGGATGGTGCCAGATGTTTATTGCTACACCATATTGATAGATGGATTTTGCAAGGAAGGGGATATAGAGAAAGCTCTTGCTTTGTTTGAGGAAATGGAGCTTTGTAAAATAAAACCTTCTTTGGTTAGCTATAGCTCACTCATATACGGTCTTTGCAAACTTGGATTGATAGATCATATGTTAGATATATATCGTAATCTGGAGTCTGCCGGTGTGTGCCCTGATGCTATCACTTGCACTCTCATTGTTGATGGGTATTGCAGGGAAGGGCGCTTGGAGGAAGCCTTGAGATTTATTTACAAGATGTATCATCAAGGCATAAGCCCTAACTCGTATACTTATAATGCAGTCCTCAACAGTTTGTGCAAGCAAGGAAAGCCAGAAAAAGCATGGGAACTAATCCCTCAAATGCTTAAAAGGAATATACTCCCAGAAGTTGCAAATTATAATACTCTTATAAATGGCTTTGGAAAACAGTTGAATTCAAAGAAGGCCTGCATGGTGTATGGAGGAATGCTCAAAGCTGGTGTCATGCCCAATACAGTCACATATACAATCCTTATGAATATACTCTGCCATAGAGGCAAAATATATGAAGCTTGTAACATGTTCAAGGAAATGAGTGAAAGGGGTTTGGCTGCAGATGTGATTTCTTATACATCTCTAATTGCTGGGTTTTGTAGGATGGGAGACATGAAGAAGGCTTGGGTACTGTTCAAAGAAATGTTGAGCAAAAACCATTTGCCCAATGCTATCACGTATACGTGTTTAATAGATGGTTTTTGCAAGTCCTCTCGCATGGATTATGCCAGTTTCTTGTTTGAGGAAATGAAGAACAAAAATGTTACTCCTGATCTGGTGACTTACACTGTTCTCATCATTGGGTACTGTAGGCTCCGGAATATTGATAGAGCAATTCAGTTATTTGATGAAATGAAGCACAGTGGTATCTCAGGGGATGGTTTTGCCAATGAAGCTTTGGGGCTTTACACCAAAGATTGGTTTGTTTACAAAAGATTAGAAAGCTGAGGAAACGATGTTTCGATGACGACCAGATGGTATATAACTCGGATTTCTTTTCCCTTTACAATTTTGTATATCCTTGGTGTATTACTAGCTTTGTACAACTGAAGTTTTAGCTGTAGAACATACTTTTTGGCTGAAACTAATATTTTTTAGATGAATATGACTTTATATGAACCAAGGATAGGAAACATATGGGTTTTATCTTCTTTTTTCGTTTTGAAATTTATGAAACTTATGCCGCATCTATCTTGGTTGTAAACATGCTGGTACATAATCACTTCTGATTAAATGACTGATTGGTGGAAATATATATATATAGCAATATATATAGCAATATATATATAGCAATATGCATTCCATCCAATGGAAGAGAGTTTATATATATATTTCCACCAATCAGTCATTTAATCAGTCATTATATATATATATATATTGCTATATATATTGCTCTATATATATATATATATATATATATATATATTTCCACCAATCAGTCATTTAATCAGAAGTGATTATGTACCAGCATGTTTACAACCAAAATAGATGCGGCATAAGTTTCATAAATTTCAAAACGAAAAAAGAAGATAAAACCCATATGTTTCCTATCCTTGGTTCATATAAAGTCATATTCATCTAAAAAATATTAGTTTCAGCCAAAAAGTATGTTCTACAGCTAAAACTTCAGTTGTACAAAGCTAGTAATACACCAAGGATATACAAAATTGTAAAGGGAAAAGAAATCCGAGTTATATACCATCTGGTCGTCATCGAAACATCGTTTCCTCAGCTTTCTAATCTTTTGTAAACAAACCAATCTTTGGTGTAAAGCCCCAAAGCTTCATTGGCAAAACCATCCCCTGAGATACCACTGTGCTTCATTTCATCAAATAACTGAATTGCTCTATCAATATTCCGGAGCCTACAGTACCCAATGATGAGAACAGTGTAAGTCACCAGATCAGGAGTAACATTTTTGTTCTTCATTTCCTCAAACAAGAAACTGGCATAATCCATGCGAGAGGACTTGCAAAAACCATCTATTAAACACGTATACGTGATAGCATTGGGCAAATGGTTTTTGCTCAACATTTCTTTGAACAGTACCCAAGCCTTCTTCATGTCTCCCATCCTACAAAACCCAGCAATTAGAGATGTATAAGAAATCACATCTGCAGCCAAACCCCTTTCACTCATTTCCTTGAACATGTTACAAGCTTCATATATTTTGCCTCTATGGCAGAGTATATTCATAAGGATTGTATATGTGACTGTATTGGGCATGACACCAGCTTTGAGCATTCCTCCATACACCATGCAGGCCTTCTTTGAATTCAACTGTTTTCCAAAGCCATTTATAAGAGTATTATAATTTGCAACTTCTGGGAGTATATTCCTTTTAAGCATTTGAGGGATTAGTTCCCATGCTTTTTCTGGCTTTCCTTGCTTGCACAAACTGTTGAGGACTGCATTATAAGTATACGAGTTAGGGCTTATGCCTTGATGATACATCTTGTAAATAAATCTCAAGGCTTCCTCCAAGCGCCCTTCCCTGCAATACCCATCAACAATGAGAGTGCAAGTGATAGCATCAGGGCACACACCGGCAGACTCCAGATTACGATATATATCTAACATATGATCTATCAATCCAAGTTTGCAAAGACCGTATATGAGTGAGCTATAGCTAACCAAAGAAGGTTTTATTTTACAAAGCTCCATTTCCTCAAACAAAGCAAGAGCTTTCTCTATATCCCCTTCCTTGCAAAATCCATCTATCAATATGGTGTAGCAATAAACATCTGGCACCATCCCGTAGCTCTTCATTTCCTCCAACAATTTTAGAGCTTTACAAGTTTCGCCTTTTTGGCAAAACCCACGAAGGATAGCATTATAACAATAACTATTGAGAGGTTGGTCTCTGTGTTGCATGTTTCGGATGAAGTCCAAAGCAAACTCAACATATCCAGCTTTACAAAGTCCATGAATATATTCAGCATATATCACTGCAGTTGGGTGTTTCCCACTCTTCTCCATTTCTTGAAGAATGTCAGTCGCCTGACTGATACCCACATCCTGCAGTGGATATCCTGTACAGAAAAAGCTCATCATAACTGTGTAAGTGTAAACATTAGGAGATGGCCCAGAGTTTTTCAAACATTCGAATAAGCTTCTAACACATTCCAGTTTGTTTGCTTCTGCCAAACACTTGAGCAAGATATTACAAGACCAAATGTGTGGCTCAAGACCCATTCTTTTAATCTTCAAAAACACATCCACAGCATTCTCAGGCATCGAGTTGTCAGC
>BDJD01000765.1:176196-214262 GCA_002564525.1 Rosa multiflora | reverse complement strand
TAAGAGCATCTCCAACAGAATACTTATTTCAAAAAAAATTTGAAATTTAACTAGTTTTAGGCTAAGTTTGATCTCCAACAGACTAGCTAAACAAAAGCTAAATTTAGCTTTAGCTAAAAGACCTAGCTATATTTAGCTAGAGAGGAGAGAGAATTTAACTAAAAGTTAAATTTAACTTGAGTTTTAGGTATTTGCTGGAGCATAACTCAATATTTAACTAACTATATTTCAATTTTAGCTACTTTTAGCTATCCAGATAGCTATCACTGTTGGAGATGCTCTAAGTAGAGCAGATAAGAAACATAGTTATATGTAGGATAGTACCTCTCATTTGAAATCAAATCCCATTTATTTAAATCAACCCTACAAATTATGAAAAAACCACAGCAAGTGGACAAAGTTTAGAGAAAACAAAAACTTATTAAATTTTCTCCTTGCCCTTGGTGTTAGGACGAGGAGACTTAGCCAGATAGGTTATCCTCAAGGGAACATTCCATAGTTGCCATCTTGTTCTTGGGAGGGTTCTTGTTCTTTGCTTCCAAAGGCTTACTGCACTTCTGCTTTGTGTCCTTATTTAAAGGGTTCAGCGTTATTGGTGCCAAATATGCCTTCTAGCTCTCAAGTCTCAACCAGGGAACTTTGCAGTGAATTTGGAGGTAATGTACTATTGGACCTTTACCTTCCTGGGATGAAAAAACATACATCATGTCTCATCAAGCAGCTCCATCATTAGGGGTTTCAGTTTTTTTTTTTGGGATGCATTTGGGGAAGACGCGCCTTACCCCTCCAGACTACTGCTCCACAATTATTACCAAAGCAAGAAAAAAATACAAATAGTACCCGAATTAAGACCCATTTTAAATTTTCATACACGACTTTTCAAAACTAGCACGTTGGTACTTAAGAGTTTCCAACCTAACACAACATCCATGCACGTCATTCAGCCATGACGGCATTGACTAGCCAAACACCTGACATATTTTGAGGGGTAATTTCATCCCACTTCTATACTTCGTAACTTTCATTTCCCTTTCTCGTCTTTCTCGCTTTTCGTCCTAATGCAGAGCAATCCAGACGACTTTATCCATGGTTTGCCAGAAAATGAAAGCTCCCGCAAAGTTTGTTATGAGAGTCACAAAATGACACCCCAATCTTCCTTCAAATGAAAGCAATGTGATCGAGAGAGTGATTAAGGATAACTCAAGCTTTAAAGCAAGCGGCAGAAGCTTGAGTTATCCTTAACTGATCCAAATACCCATTCAAATTGGGTGCATGGCATGATACTTAACTCCATCACGGATGACATGTATGAAAGTTGGGTTGGGCTCGATATCTTGGGTAAGAATGTGATAATTTCCATAACTTGATACAAAAAGTTAGAATGGGCCTTTGTTTGGATTTTTTTATTTTTTTTAGAATTCCACAAATGGTCACTCAACTATGACTCATTCAACATTTTGGTCACTCAGCTTTCAAATATATCACTTTGGTCACTCAACTATTATTCTGTCAATCACTTCAGTCACCCAAATGACATTTTATCTCACTTTAATCACTTCTCTCAATCATTCTAACACAGATTTCTCAATTTTTCACAATTGATTGGATGAAAATATCATTAATATTGTGAAAAAAAATTAATTAAGTGACTAAAGTGAATAACAGAGTAATAATTAAGTAATTAAAGTGATATATTTGAAAGGTAAGTGACCAAAGTGTCAAATAGATAAAAGTTGAGCGATCATCTGTCAATTTTTTTTTCCCCAAAACGAAAGTTTTCAAAAGCACAAGGCGGGCGCGGGGGAACAAAAAAGCGGGAAATTAATTCCTGCTCTGCTTCCGCTTATTTTAGCAGTGCTTCCAGAGCCTCTTGTTTGCTATGGCGCCAAGGAAGACCGCATCGCCCTCTCCGATCCCAATCGGTAAATTTCTTCACACCCACCCAGGCTTTGCGATTGAAATTTAAAAACCCTAATCGTAATCGCGTTTGTAATTCACAGGCAATTGCGAGGTGACAGTGGAAGCTACCGACTTCACTTGCCGATCAGAGCCGGACTCCCTCCAAATCTCCCTCTCCAAAGCCTCCAAAATCACTATCTCATGTACCAGCCCCTTTCCCACATTTCACAATTCTCTCATTTCCATATTTGAATTCCAATCTAACTTTTCATGCTCTGCCTTGATTGGGCTGTTGTTATTGCCTGCAGTGAGAAAACAAGCCGAAACAAATAGCGTTTCTGGGCATTTCAAATCTCAAGGTAGATGTGAATTACACTAACATGTTTTTGTATTGAAAAATTTGATATTTAATCTCTGCCCAATGTGTTTAGGAGGTGATCTTTCGTTCGTGCTTGTTAATCCTAAAGATGCCAGTAGCTGTTGCAAATCCTATCTCCAGGTAATTCTCTCCGATTCTTCGCCTGCGCGCTTGTTATAGTTGCCCACTTGCCCCAACAAGTTTATATTTCTGCCAAGGAATAACTTGAGTGGATTTGTTCGTGTAGGAAGTACTAAAGATGTACATTAGGGAACTTCCTGCAATGAATTTCGCTGCCAATACTGGAAAACAATCAATGTTCCTTGAAAGATGCGTTACAAATGGGTATAGAATGATAACTTGTGATCCTTTCCTTAGTGTGACTTTATTGTTTATATGTCTCATCTCCACATCCCAAGACATGAACTGCACTCATGCTTTGTATACATGTAGTAATCAGGTTGCTTTTGCAGGAAATATTGCACTTTGCTTTTGCAGTCTCATTCTTTGCGTCATTCCCAAGAGGTACTGTTTCTGTGATCCTTTTGTTATGGTATTTACTTTATATCGCCACACAATTATGTGCAACTTGAACTCTGGCTATATATTAGATTTATCTTGTGGTTTTAATACAATTAACGTATGGTTATGCTTTTCTCTTTTGCAGGTTATAGCTGCTATCACTTACCAAATAGTTCCCACTGACACACAGTACGCTGAGATACCTATTGCTGCTGTCAGTTCAATGTGCCAACACAAGGTCTTTCCTCTGTGCGTTTGTCATCTCTTATTTGGTTGCTTGTGATTATAGTCTTGTTTCATGTAGGGTATCTCTGACAATGTGCTTTCATTTGTAAAAATGACAACCCAGTCACACCCAATGACCACTTCTAGCTTTGAATACCACCACTTAATGAAAATTTTCCTTAACGGTTCATGCAATCTGAGATCAAACTGAACTTTGAAATCAGCAAGAAATTTCCTTCTCCATTTTAATTGCACTATGCTGAACTTTTTGAGTTCGGTGTTGTAGGTTTTGCGTATTACCTTTAGGACTTGTGTTCTCCCCAGGCCCCTATTGTTTTAATTACTCTTCCTTGGAATGCTATGAATTCTTATTTAGAAATCTCATTTAGTTTTTTTACTGGTTAACTCATGTACAGCAGTAATTTCAGGGATTTGGTAGCTCCTTGTTCCTGGAATTGAAAAAGAGACTTCAAAGTGTTGGTATATGCACAATATTCTGTTGGGGAGACAAGGAATCTGAAGGGTTTTGGCTCAAACAGGTAGTTCACGTTTTTTTGTTCTCAGGATCAGAGTCGGATGTTGTAGTTGTATTTTCTTATTGATTTTGTCGAGTGTTATTTGGTATATCTTCTCTCCAACGATTTGGACATTGATTTTACTTTTTTGCTCTTTTAGATGAAGATGCAAAGTAACTGTTTCTCTCCCACACAGACAAACACACACACACACACAAAATTGTAGAAAGAAGGAAACTTCCTAACCTGAAACATCTGACAGTTGGAGGGTTCACACATTTTTGGGGCAATTTAATACCCTATTGTTCTTCTTTTCTTTTTGTTTACTCTTACATGATTGTTAAAATGTCTTGTTCATTTGTGGAAATTGATTTCAAATGTAGGGTTTCGTATCAATAGCAGAGGTAGATACTAAGGGTAGACGCTGCAGGCCACCTCTTAAAGCTGATATTCGTAGAGCATTATGCTTTCCAGGTGGTTCAACCCTCATGATTTTACATCTTAAGCAGCAGGCTTCAGCAAATACTCTAGACTCTTTGGAGTTGGGCGCTTCTTTTAAGCCTACAGGGAATTCGTCATCTGATGCTCTCACCAGAGAGGACTCCAGCAAGTTGGTCAGTGGTGCAAAATTATCCAATATTGAAGACAATGGTGATATAAACCACTGTTCTTCCAAACAAGGCAAAGTTGCAAAGAGAAAGGTCTGGAAATCTTCAATATCATCACTGAAGTCAAAAAAAGTAAAAGGAAGTCATTGCTGTCAGTTTGAGTCTAACTCCACTGATGGAAGTGAGTTTTGTTTACAAGGATGCTCCTTCGTTTCTTCCAAAGATAAATCTTTACTGGCAGATCCCCCTAGAGAGTGCACTATTAGTTGCAAGGAAAAGATTGGTGAAGAATGTGGACCAGTTAATATAACACTAAAAACTTCAGTCCAGAAGGAGTTTCAGTCACAGAGAGAATCCTTCAAAATCATGTTGATGAATATTGCAGATGATGCAAAGAAAGCAAATCTAACAAAGGTATACAACAATTTATTATTCATATTTGTCAGAGATCACAGGTTGATATCAATTGTCATTATTCCTTATTTTAGCAGTTTCCATTGCTAGATTAAAGATCACAATCTCTAAAGATATTATGCTGTTTGGTACCACCGCAACATGATCCTTATCATATGTGTGTTCGTGTTTGTTCATTCGTGCTTGTCTCCTTAAACACAACCTACTGGAAGCTTGGTGTGACTAATCTGACTATCTGAGGCTTTTGAATGGAGATGTTTTCTTTATTTTGACATTGGGGCATTTAATAGATGATAAAGTAATGTTTTCTTCCTTAGTCAGTGGTTCCTGTTGAATATAGAAAAGAATAGGATCGTCATCATATGGCATTACAAATGAATAGAGTACATAGGTGCGGGTATAGAATACCCATGCATCCACTTTCCTGGTATTATATTCTAGAAAATAGCACTAAATCATGTCAACAGAAAAAACTTAAGCTAACAAAATTAGCCTTGAATTGTGCATGACCTGATCCCGGGCTGAGCTTGAACGTAGTGGTGTTACAATTTTCAATGATAAAAGCCTGATGAAAAATGAACTAGCTCAAATCCTGGAACACGAGCAAGTTAGCAAGTGCAGTTAATTTGGAGTTACAAAATTGCAAAAGAAAAATAGTGCGATTTGTTGTGCATGCTTATACATGTGTCTGTTTGTGTGCTTTCACGACTCATCTGAGCATGTATGTTTCTTTCAAAACTGAATTGTAGTGTTCTGCTTGTTTCTCATGATAACATTCATGGGTCAGATGACAAAAATGCGTATGACAGTTTTGTCTATAATACTATATCAGTTTAAACATTTATATACAGCGTTCTTTTAATATGATCTATACCAATAACTTGAATTCATCTTGCTTAGGTTATAGACAGACACTGATTGTTATAGACAGATCCAGATGGCTCTAATTCAATGTAGTTCAGTTCGAAATTCTTTTAGGGTCTCCTATCATCCAAATTAATAGCAGGAAAGAGGAGTTTTATGGTCATTTCCAAAGGAGGCTGTACTATTACTTTTTCTTTTTCTTTTAGTTTTGATAAGGTCTTCATGGGTTCAGGTCCAATAGTTAGGGACTATATATGGTTATTTTCTGATCAACAACATTTAATTATATGATTTTGTTTATTTTTATACTTGGTGAGTGTGTAGGTAATCGAGGACCTTGGTGGGGCTATTACATGTAATGGGAGTACAAGTACACATGTTGTTACTGGGAAAGTGAGAACAACTCTGAATTTCTGTACTGCTCTTTGTTCAGGGTCAGTAGTCAAACTCAGTTGTGCTGTTTAAATGTGTTTTTTTCTCCCTGTCATTGCTAGTGCAACATGATGGTCAGTTTCTTTGCCATTTAAATGTGATTTCCGTATTTTTTTTGCTGTTCAGAGCTTGGATCGTTTCTCCCTTTTGGTTGAAAGAAAGCTTTCGTCAAGGAACATTCATTGGTGAGTCTAATTTCTTTATTTGGGAACTCATAAACAAAACGTATTGAACATTCTTTGGTATCTGAAATTCATTAAAAAGGAATGAAGAGCAGCAGTGGACAAGAAATCCACTGAGATATAAAATGCACCTAAAAAACAAAGCTAACAAAACTAACATAACAGCACCTGCAACAAAACCAAACCCATGAAACTGAACTACAGCTTAAGTTCTGAAATAACTGAAGCCCACAATCAGACCCATCCATGCAAGAAGTCCGGCTTCTCTCCTTTCTTTAAAACTTCTTTTGTTCCTCTCCATCCAAATGACCCAGAAGACAGCCGTCGCAGCACATATTTCAACACTATAAGCTACAGTATCAGAAGAGGAGTCAGTGGTCAAGTTAGAATCCCTAACCTTCTTTAAAGATATAAGCAACCAGGCAAAGTCCTTAGAACAGATAATAAAACCCAAGTTTGCATATTAGACACCATTGACCAGGAGAGTGGAGAGACTAACTATAGGTTTTTCCATATTACATAAAAGGAGTGAAGTGAGGAAGAGAAGCAGTTCTCCATCAACAGCCCTGAAAAAGATGCAAGAAAATTTCCCCGATTCCTCCATCCACCTTCTCTTGTCTGGTCTAGATGAGACCAGTACAATCTCCTCTAACTGAGATAGGGCATAAAATTTCCAAATTCCATGTCTCACAGATTCCTCTTATACTCGAATTTCTACTCATTACTTAGTCCATCCTAGCAGGGGAGAAGATTCATATTGTTATAATATATGTAAATACTTGTTTCCCCAGTCCACCACCTCTCTTCCAAAAAACTCTTGCCTTCCCCATTTCCCACCACAAATTGGCAGAGACAAAACAAATTATGCTGTTTAATAGCTCTTTCCATGGACTTCAGCTTCAATCATGAATCACAGTACTGGAATTCCGGTCTGTGTTTACTTCTATTGATGGCATACCATGAAATGTGCTTACATATATTTTTATTCAATGTTCTCATTTGCAGACGAATCATCTTACATATTACATGATGAAGAATATGTTCTTAAATATGGAGCTGAGCTGAGAGCTGCAGTTCTCAGAGCAAAAGCAAGTCCTCAAGGCTTGCTTAAAGGCTATAATGTATACATAGCAGCTCATGTTCAACCCCCTGCAAAGATGTTATCTACCATTGTCAGGTCTGCTGGTGGAAATGTAAGTTCCTTGCTGAATCTGAATGTTGGTTAAGCATGCCTTGGTTGCTGTGTGAAGATTAATGGCCTGGTGTGATCACTCTGTATTTTGTATGTTATCCCTATAAATGATTTTTCAGAAAATGAAATCTACTCAAACTGAAAAATCAAATCTACTCGAACCAAAATAAAAAATAAAACAAGAGAATGAAATCTACCAAATTGAATGGACTTGTTTCAGAAACTTTACTAAATTCCAATCATAAAATGACTCTTTCATGGAATTTTTGCCAACAACTTCCTGTCCTGTGCTTCAATTTTGATCTCTACCTTGTTCAATTTCTAGAAATAGTAAGCAACAAAATTATGAAAATCCAAGTTATACAGTATGTCAAGATGCAATATAATCTCCCAGGTATGTAGGTGCACTAACTTGACCATGATGTAATATTGTAACTCTACGGGTTGCATATTTTTGCATCTCCATTGTACTTAGGCTCACTGTGCTTGAACCTTACTGGTTATCATGGTTGTGGATTCCGGAGATTATAACATCTGGTATTGCTCTGCTTTGTCCTTTCTCTTTTTATCTGTAATGGGCATACAGATCAGAAACAGGGGAGAATCAATATTTGAATGTCTGTTTGCCCCATTTCGGGAGAGACAAATTTTTACTACATACTTCACTTGGTACGATCATGGTTCTCCCATGTATCAGGATTTAGTTTCTGTTGAATGAAATGGGACCTCAATGGTAATGATTTTAATCAGGAATATTTTGTTAATCTCAAACTTCCTTTAACTTTTTCGTGAGGAATATATTGCCTCTGGGATGTTACTGCCTCTTTACAATATTCTCTCTCTCAATTGTGATGAAGCATTTTACATAGCCATTTCTTGCATAATTCCATGCTCAAGTGTTGTTGTGTCAATGTCTTCTGATTGATGTCTTTATTTTATTTATTTATTTATTCTGTTTCAAAGTTTGGTTGGATCAATTGCAGATAATTGGTGGACTGGAGAAAGTAAATGAAGCTTCAAGAACAATATTTGTGGCATGCGAAGAAGACATGGAAGAAGTAGTGTTGGCTGTAAAGAAGGGGATAGGCACTTTTAGCAGTGATTGGCTTATGAACTGTGTCATGAGACAGGAGCTAGACTTAGAGGCCCCCCAGTTTGTAGAGTCCCTTTGAACGGAATTGATAGCTCGGTGCAGATGGTAAATGGTGAATTATATAATTGTGAAGTCCCTTGGAAGTCTTCTGTTGTTTTAGTTCTTTTACATAGAGGTCTTATTTTTTGGAAAAAATCACAGAAGGGGGGACGATGTGCCAAAACCCCCGGGTACTATCCGTTACACATAAATCATCTCGAAAATATTCTAGCCGAGGCCCTTTTTCTAATCAAATAAATAAGCCATGAAAGTTAAAACAAGCAATCTTATGAGTAACGATATTATACTCGCATGATCAGATAATCTGTATATAATTTTGTGCTAAATTTTATGATGAAGTCAAAAGATGAATTTATATTTTTGTAGGATAGGGACAAAATGGATTGTGCAGTATATATAGAATTTCTTGTCCATTATTATTTTTTTGATGAATTCTTTTTATGGTACTTGAAGTATGACCAATTGGACAATTTGATATCTAGTCTTTAAAAGGGGACAATTTGATACCTGAACCTAGCCTTCGTTTAACATTTGGGTACTTTCTATTAATTTTTCTGTAAATGTAAGAGTAAAATTGACATTTAGGATCTATTTATAAAAATAAAATAAAAAAAACATGAGTTTTGTTGGTTGATGGCCATCAGCCCTGGGTCTTCATCATTCTCAAGGTCATTTGGGAGCAAATTAACATGAATTCGTGCTTTTGGTTTATGTTTCGGATGACATGATTGAATTTTATGTTTTAAAAATTAGGGAGAATTTCACAAATGGTCACTTTTCACAAATGGTCACTCAACTATGACTCATTCGACACTTTGGTCACTGAAGTTTTAAATATATCACTTTGGTCACTCAACTATTACACTGTCAATCACTTAAGTCACCCAAAGAGTATTTTTTATAATTTTTTTTAATGAAAAAAATTAACAAAGTGACTTAAGTGATTGACAGTGTAATAGTTGAGTGACCAAAGTGATATATTTGAAACTTCAGTGACCAAAGTGTCGAATGAGTCATAGTTGAGTGACCATTTGTGAAATTTTCCTTAAAAATTAAGTCGTTCTAATTTGAATATTCACGAGACTACTTCAAGTGGATCAGACATAGCTTGATATTACGGGAGATTTGTTTCTCAATTTGGGCTTATTGCACAGCCACTTACAACAATGCTCAAAGTCAATAATTTCTCCTGGACACCTGCAGCAGATGTTGCATTCCACCACCTGAAGCTGGCCGTCACCTCCGCGCTAGTCCTTGCCCTTCCAGATTTCTCCAAACCCTTCACCATTGAGACAGATGCTAGTGGCCTTGGCATCGGTGCAGTACTATCCCAAAACAAGCACCCAATCGCATTCCTCAGCAAGACCTTGTCACCAAGAAATCAAGCACTATCAATATATGAGAAAGAGATGTTGGCTATACTCTATGCGGTTGACAAATGGCGCCCTTACCTATTGGGTAACCAATTCACCATCTTGACTGATCATCAAACATTGAAAAATTTGTTAACACAGCGCATTTCAACTCCATCACAACATAAATGGTTGTCTAAGCTACTCAGCTACGACCACAAGATCGAGTACAGAGCTGGTCACCTGAACACCGTCTCGGATGCCTTATTGCGTCAATATGAGTTGTGCGCATTGCAATCTGTCTCGGCCCCAGTCTTCGACTACTTTTCCCAAATTCAACAAGCTTGCTCCAGAGATCTGAAAGCTCAGTCCATTCTCTCGGCCCTACAACAGCACACAACCACCAGAAAAGGGTTTTCATCCACCAAAACAGGTTGCTTTACAAAAACAAGCTTTTTGTACCTCAGACATCCAAATGGAGTGCCAAGATTTTGCATGAATTTCATTCCACACTTACCGCTGACCATTCCGGCTACTTGCGGACCTTCATTTGATTGTCCTGCAACTTCGCTTGACCCGGCATGAGAAAAGACATCAAAGCTTTCATTATTGCGGCTTGCTACCAATGCCAACGTCAATCATACGAAACCATTAACCCACCTGGCCTTCTTCAGCCCTTACCCATCCCCAAAGAAGTGTGGTTTGCTGTATCGACGGACTTCATCGACGGCCTGCCGCTTTCACACGGATCCAATGCCAATCTGGTGGTAGTCGATCGCCTTTCGAAGTACGGCCACTTGATTGCCACAACCCACCCTTACCGGCGGCTCAAATTGCAGAAACTTTCATGAGGGAAATCTTTAGATTACATGGGATGCCTCGATCCATTGTATCCGATCGCAACCCCATCTTGGTTAGCCACTTCTGGTAGAATTTCTACAAACTTCAAAGAACTAAACTCTGCAGAAGCTCGGCTTACCACCCGCAATCAGATGGCCAAACCGAGGTGGTCAACCGCTCACTCGAGCACTACCTTCGATGCTTTGTGGCGGAGAAACCTTCCTCTTGGAGTACCCTCCTTCACTGGGTAGAGTGGTGGTACAACACCACCCACCACTCTGCGATCAAGATGACACCCTTTCAGGCGCTCTATGGCACTCCTCCGCTGTCAATCAGTCGCTACATCCCTGGGTCTACGGCGGTGCAGGCCGTGGACATGGCTCTCCGAAACTTGGACAATCTGCTTCAATTACTCAAGCATAACATGTCCTTGGCCCAAAATTGCATGAAGCAACAGTCCAACAAACACCGGACTGAACGAGAATTCTCGATCGGCGACTGGGTGTTTCTGAAATTACACCCTTACCGGCAGCGGTCCATCAACAAGAGTTCCTCCCATAAACTCTCTCCTAGGTTTTATGGCCCTTTCTTTATACTTGAACGGATTGGCAAGGTTGCCTACTGCCTGGAACTGCCACCGGTGTCGAGGATCCACCCGGTCTTCCACGTTTCTCTCTTGAAACGCCACATCAGAGATACAGTACCCATCTTTCAAACACTCCCTCAATTTGACAAGAACGGTGAAGTAATCTGGACCCCAGCCAAAATATTGGACATGCAAGTGATTCAGCACAAGAAGAAGCAAATTACCCAGTGGCTAGTTCAGTGGACAAGTTTACCCAAGGAAGAATCCACCTAGGAAGATGCTCAATCTATCCTGACTCGTTTTCCAGACTTTGCCAGCCGAGTACGACTTGCCACGCAAGGGGGGATACTTGATAGAGTTAATCTCCTCAGCTCACATCCTCCACCATCTTTTGTTAAGTAAATTATTAGCCCAATAGGCCCAAGTTAGTTATCAGCTGTAGGATTCGATTGATGTGGTCCCCGTGCACATGTCAATCCTCTTTTGTATGAGACTAGATGCAGACTATATATGCTGTACCCCATTCTCCAAGTTGGTCAATGAAAAGGATGTTGAAAACTTAATTTCCTTTCTTTCCAGTTTATCATTTAAGTTTGGTTCTACCAGTTACACATAAATCATCTCGAAAATATTATAGTCGAGGCCCTTTTTCTAATCAAATAAATAAGCCATGAAAGCTAAAACAAGCAATCTTATGAGTAATAATATTATACTCGCATGATCAGATAATCTGTATACAATTTTGTGCTAAATTTTATGATGAAGAAGTCAAAAGATGAATTTATATTTTTGTAGGATAGGGACAAAATGGATTGTGCAGTATATATACAATTTCTTGTCCATTATTTTTTTTTTGGGTGAATTCTTTTTATGGTACTTGAGGTATGACCAATTGGACAATTTGGTACCTAGTCTTCAAAAGGGGACAATTTGATAATGAACCTAGACTCCGTTTAACATTTGGGTACTTTCTATTAATTTTTCTGTAAATGTAAGAGTAAAATTGACATTTAGGATCTATTTATAAAAATAAAATAAAAAAACATGAGTTTTGTTGGTTGATGGCTATTAGCCCTGGGTCTTCATCATTTTCAAGGTCATTTGGGAGCAAATTAACATGAATTAGTGCTTTTGGTTTACGTTTCGGATGACATGATTGAATTTTATGTTTTAAAAATTAAGTCGTTCTAATTTGAACATTCACGAGACTACTTCAAGTGGATTAGACATAGCTTGATAGAGTAGTCTCATGAGTGTCCAAATCGAGATGAGTAGATTTCTTAAACATAAAATTTGATTATATCATCTTCAACATAACCCAAAAGATTAATTCATACCTATAAAATGATGAAGAGTGGTGATCAACCAACAAAACTCATGTTTTTTTGTTTGTTTTTATACATGAGTTTTGTTGGTTGATCACCACTCTTCATGTATCAAATTGTCCTCTTTTGAAGATCAGGTACTAAAGTGTTCAATTGGCCATACCTCAGGTATCATCCAAGGAATTTACTTTTTATTATTATTTTTTTTTATCAAATGAATAAACTTAGTTAATAAAGCTTAATCAATTATAATGGTAGATGTTAATGTGATCTCGTTAAGCAATTAAAAAAGTGTATCACGCCTCCTACATCAAGTCCGACTATCAACAAGTTAAATGTCTTGTCTGATATTTTTGTGTATTATTATAATCGGTCAACTTTTGGAGCTTCAATTTTAGTTTAGCATACTATATGCTTTTATTTTATTTTCTTAAAAAGGACCTAGGTTACTGTTTACCCGATAACCATTTCCTTATTTGAAAATCATTGACTTCAAATTAAATTTATGGACCAAATTCAGTTTATTACCTTGAATTTTACATTAAAAATATGCCAGTCATTTATGTTTTAATTTCTTCAGCAACATCCTTATTCTTATCAATTTGATTAGTCTAGTCAAATACGTCAATTTAACGAGGCTCAAAAAGACCTCTTTGCAATTTAGTCTAGTCCAATATGTCAATTTAACGAGGCTCAAAAAGCCACATCATCAAGTGGCTTGGGATTAAATAATGGCAACTGAGTCCCAAAACGAAACCAAAACCCTAGATTTGCCAATTAGATCTAAATTTGGGATTTCATCAATACTTAACGGTCAAAATTGATGGACCGAATAGACTGATTAAATCAGTAAGCATCGGGGTATTGCTAATCAAATTAAAACACCACACGCTGACATGAGTTTCTGTGTAAAATCGAGGATAAAAAAAAAAAAAAAATACGCGGGATGGGATGCGGCACCTAATCTCCCTCCGTTACAACTCCACCATATGCCCTCGCGCTCTCTCTCTGTTAGTCTCTCTCTCTCTCTCTCTTATTTGTGGCTTCTGCCCGAATATTCCTAATGATGTTGGGCATCTTTTTCACCTCTCTTTGCTTCTACTTTGTTTTCTGGTCGTGTATCTGCTTTTACTTGATGCTTTTGTTGAGTTTTGTGACAAGACTTGGAAACAAGGAAACCCAGTTATCTTGTTCTGTTGCAACTTGAGAGGTTCCTTTATTTAAATGTGGCTGATGGGTTCAGGACAATATGTAACACTGTTAACACATTGAAACAGGGGCATGAGTTTTTGAGGTCATAGTCAAAGAGAAATTCATATTTGCTTTCAGTAATGTTCTTGCTTTGTTGAGCTCAACCAGTTGGGCTTTTACGTCATGGCTGATTCTCAGTTGTTAATTGGCATTCCACATTGTGTCTCGTAATTTTAAAGTCATTGTTTGTTTTGTAGGGTTGATCATCCCTGATGCTTGCTCATGCAACCACTCACCTCAGGTGTGAGATACTTAGAGTTTCAAGCTTCCATCATTTCCCAACTGCCCATTTGTTTATTGATAGGACATTGAGCTCGAGTCGTGTGCCAGCTTTTACAAGCACAAGTCATCTTAACAGACCTAGTAAGTTTCTCTTAATGATGCTTTTGATAAGGTAGACTCTTTAATTTGGAGATTACTTCTCAATAAATTCTGATTGTCTGAGTTATACGCAACTATGGGTTAAACCCTGGAGGTTGAAGAGCCTATTGTTTTTTCATTCTCACAAAAATTGTCACCCTCTAGTTGTTGGAGAAGTCATCATTGTGTAGGATGGAAGGGTTATACTCTAGCAAATTCCGTGGACATCTAGTCCTCTGTGTTATACTTCGTTTGAGTCTTTAAATAAAAAGTACCCGTGTCTTATCTGAAAAAATTTAAGAACTTCTTGAGTGGCTTAATGTGTAGGTTATAGATTCAGAATGATGTCATCTCAAGTTATGGACAAAATGCAAAGCAATGTGGCTGTCAAAGAGCACTCAGAGGACCTACCTCTTACATCGTCTTATGAATCTGCCATGGAAGCACTTTCCTCTCTCATTATAAGTAAAAAACGTGGAGACGGAACATCTGTTGGTGGTAAATATGAAAAATTGGAGAGGATGACGATGTATCTCAAGGTATGATGCTGACAAAACGATTAGCACAGCATGCTCTGAGTAGTTAGTTAACAATTTGATTTACTGTTCTGAGGTTGAAATGCTGGATGATTGTTCTTACAGATACTAGACTTGGAGAAAGACATAGGAGGACTCAGAATTATTCATGTAGCTGGAACCAAGGGAAAGGTGTTTCTTCTTACCATAAACTATATATGCTTGATAAATCAGACTTAGACTTTCAGACACTTATCACTATTCTTTGAAATATATTATGATATCAAACCGTCATAATGCCATTTACTGATAAGGTCCTCAAACAAGGACATGTTTCTTACCTCCACAACACACAGAGTCAGCAATGCATCTCTATATCTAATGCTATAATTTGAAAATGCCCTTATTAGATCTGTGCATGTGTTTGTATTTTTAATGCAATTGAATTATGCAATTCTGTACATGTATAGTTGCTTTAAAAGGGTTCAAGGTGTCTGACATGATTAAAATGGAAAATGTTTTTCTAGTTTAGTACCTGCTTCTCTCTCTCTCTCTCACACATTCTGTTTTGGTTTTGCGGATTTGCATATAAGGGTTCAACATGCACATTCTGTGAAGCTATTTTACGGCAGTGTGGTTTTCAGACAGGACTGTTCACTTCTCCTCACCTGATTGATGTGAGAGAAAGATTTCGTATAAATGGGTTAGTATTTTAACACACAACTCAGCTATATGGATTATCTTTTGCTTGTAAACATTTGATACACACACACACACACACACAAATCTCAGTCTCTCTCTCTCTCTCTCTCTATCGCTATCTCTTTCTCTCAATAAGAATTGGTCTTCTAAACTAATTGGTGGTAGCAAGCCTCTAGTCCTTAGAGTTTCCCAAATTTGAAGAGTAAGAGCACCTAAATTTTCCATGAGTAGATAGTCTATTTGTACCTCATTTGTTTTGGCATAACCCCTTGTGGAAAAGAGTCTCATTAATTATTATACTGGAATGCATTTTCTTATTGAATCTTTGTAATAGGGGCAACATCAGGAATTAGTCTTAAATTATACCTATTTGGAAGGTTCAAATATAATGTTTGTGAAACAAAACCAATTGGATGTTTATCATAATTCGCTAATAACATGTCAATCTCTAATTTTGAGGTCTGAGTCTCACTTTATACTGCATGTGTAGGTTGGAGATAAGTGAAGATAAGTTTCTGCAGTACTTTTGGAATTGTTGGTATCAACTAGAGGTATCTCTTTTGCTTCTCTATGTTACCACTCAGAAATTTCAGACCAAAAAAGAACAAAAAATGAAAAAGAGAAATAATACTATTCTAATTTACCTTTAAGATATAGTTGTTCGAGCTTGTATAGAGGTTCTTAACTTTTTGTTCAAGGCTCTACCCCAGCATGGTTCCTGAGTACCTTCATTAGTGTTTGGTATGGTTGTTCCATATTTCATGTAGCTTATAGTAAGAATTATTGTTCCATACTGTAAATGAGTTTCTATTCGAGTGTAATACTTCGGTGAGGTTCATTCAAATTTTGTTTTTTTGTTTGTTTTTGGTGGGTTCAGTTTTATTATAACCATTTGAAAAGATTAAAAACTGTTCCTGGTAGTCATCATATAGGCATCACTTTGTGTAGAACTGTTCATATTCATTGAATCTCAAGATGTGAATCTCTGGTGATATTCTTTTGGGTAGTTTCTTTCATCTCAAAAAGAAAATATCACCATTATTTGGATGTTGCTGGTACCTTACGGGGTCTGGCATTGCATGTGAACTTTGTTCACTACACTGAGAGCTTTGGTGGGCATTTCAACTTGATGGAGAAAATGTCCCAAGAAAATGCTGTGCTGTTTCAATTGCAGCATCAGTATAAATAATAAAGTTTTATAATTTATACAGGTCAGGGTTATTGTATTTCAAATTGGGAGGATTTAGAATCATCAAACTGATGTGTCAGCTTGGTTTTTAATAGGTTGAATATGCATTACATGATCTTTTACTTTTTTTACCGCTTCACATCATACTACATAGAAACTCATGCAGTGATAGTTTATCTACTTGTAGATGTCAATTTGTGATTTGAAGCTTGAATTTGCAGGAAAAGATTACGGAAGACTTGCCAATGCCTCCATTTTTTCAGTTCCTCATTTTGTTGGCTTTCAAAATTTTTATTTGTGAACAGGTTAGTCATGCTGCAATGATTTTTTCCGCATTGTGTTTTGGTTAATTATCTGTTTTCTTTCCTAACAAATCAATTCACACTTCCATGGATCCGCACATAGAATAGTCCTGAGGTCTATTCCTCCTCTCCCTTAATTTTTTATTCCATAATAGTCATCCAATGGTATTATGAATTTCTTTCTCTTGGATTTTTTCCTTTTTATTTCCTAAGAAAAGATTACAAAATCTCCAGAGTCTGATAATCAGGTCATCTGTGCCTGCTAGATGGTGCTTTGCTTTTGATGTAGGACAACAGTAAGACAAAAGCACATAGTGATACTTGGAATCACTATGGCCACTGTTGACATCTAAAGAGGTGTATTCAAATCAATCTGAAGAAATTTGAAAATTCCAGCAGCACAGTATAGTGGTCTTGGAATCACTCTAAATGAACTGATAGCCTCCTTTATAGAGTTATTGGTACCTGAATCATTTTCAGATGACCAAAATAATACACTAGAAACTTTTAAAAGACAGTACTGATGACACCTTAAATATTGACTAGATGAGAAACAAAGGAACCTGAAATACATGTGCAATTTGATATTAAAACATAAATTAGTAGAAAAACTCTTTAAGTATATAGTGCTTGGTAATTGGATGATTATATTTATTACAATTTAAACTTGGTTCCTGCATCAGCTCTTCGTAGAATTTTCTGTTTTACTGTCAATGTTATTACTGTCCTAGATATTCTGTTAGAAGAGTCAGTGGTGTTCTTCTGGTCAGGGAAACTGATGCAGGGCAGAGCAACAGTCGGTGAGAATCTGATTATGGTGCATTGGGGAATGACAAGAGATTATGAAAGCAGGGAGGGTTTTAGCTGTAGAAGGGGAAAATAGAACAAGGGAGTTTAGGGAAGAGAACTCAGGCACCAAGCCTTTCAATAAAATTTGAGTTTATATCATTCCAAATCTGATTTGGGATTCACAATAGTTAGCCATATTTATAGGCTTAAAATACATAATCCATAGACTCTTAGAAAACCAAACGACTCAATTAAAGACTTATTAATAACAAGACCCTTGAATACTCACCCTAACACTTAAATGGACTCCTAAAAGCACTAGACTCATAAATACTCTTCGTAAAATTGAAAAATGACTCTTGCAAGACCCTTAAACTACCAAGTAGACTTTATTTGGACCAAAATAGGCTGGGCTTAGTCTTAGGCTTCCAAAGAGGATATTTCTTTTTAACCAAGTTGCGGCTGCTGCATTAGAAACCTTGTTCAATAACTGTTGGATCTCGATCCAAGGGTGGAAGGGAAATTAAAATTAACTCAAACTAAAACATATTTCTTTCTACCCCTGAATCTGCACTAAATGGATATGTTGACAATATTGACCAGGGTTTCTTTTGGTCAGTAACTGATCAAGAGAACATTATTGATGTCAGGAAATGTTCTGCTGCCTGCTTATGAGTTAGTTTTCCTAATCTCCCAATCATCCTACATTTCTCCCTTCCCTGTGGTCTTCAAGCAGTTTAACTATATGTCTGTAGTAGCCCAATTCATATTCTTTGTCAAATATCTGTTTTAGTGTGTGGTACGGTCAGTTTGATACACACTGTTCCATTAATTCTTGTTAGCAAAAGATTTTGAGATCAATAATTACATGACCTAGGGACTGTTTGGGATTGCTTCTGAAAATGCCTAAAAGCAGTTTTCAAATTGGGGAAAAACACTTGTATGTGGAAGCACTCTCACGCAAGACAAACTCTTTTTATAAATATATATAAATATTTTTTTTTTGCAATTTATTATTATTATTTTTAATTAAAGTTTGTTATTAATCCAAAGTTGGTTTTGGGTATCCCAAAAGCAATTTCAAATAGGCCCAATACTAAAGGGTGCTGTTTTTGAAACGTGGTAAGAATACATCTGATAATTGACTAATTTCTCTACTCCTGCTTGTGTGATTCTCATCTCATTCGTTATTATTAGGCATACATAAACGAGAGGAAGTGTATGCATTCTCTTCAGCTTGATATAATTTTTTTTTTTGTTGGTCACATGCTTGATATAACTTGTTGGATCTATTTTTTCCCTGCTAAGCTTATGGAATTGGTGGTAAATTAACAATCTATTGCAATTTGTATTTGGTGCTCCTTGGCCTTCATTATTTATTTTTATTTCTTCCTCCAATCTCTGATATATTCATATATTAAGACTAATAATATTATCATTTTATAGGTTGACGTTGTGATTGTTGAAGTTGGTCTTGGGGGAAAAAGAGATTCAACAAATGTGGTATGCTTTACAAAATTATATAAATTATTTTAAGTGAATTCAAATGTCAAAACTGTTTTATGCTGCTTTAGAAACCCAAGATCATATTAACAAAGAGTAGAACTTCAGCATTCTCTGAATTTTTGCTAAAGGGGGTGTAAATATTAAGAGGAAAGATTGTAGTAGTTATGAAGTTACTGGTAATCATGCAGATCAAAGAACCTATTGTTTGTGGCATTACTTCTTTGGGAATGGACCACATGGAGGCATTGGGTGCGTCCATTTGACTCATCAACTAGTTTCTTTTTGGCTTTGTTTTCTTGTAGATATTTGTAATTTTATACTGAAGTACTTGCAAGTTATATTATTGTCATCCGTTTCCCATGTAGTTATCAGCTCCAGCTTTTACTTTTCTGTTCCCTCTATTTTAGCACTAAAATGGTGATCAGATATATGGATGCTAAATTCTAATGTTA
This sequence comes from Rosa multiflora, assembly GCA_002564525.1. Classification (NCBI taxonomy): domain Eukaryota; kingdom Viridiplantae; phylum Streptophyta; class Magnoliopsida; order Rosales; family Rosaceae; genus Rosa; species Rosa multiflora. The sequence goes on along the minus strand of BDJD01000765.1, from coordinate 194,729 downwards.
TGATTGATGCAGGAAATACTCTTGGGCAGATAGCTTTCCACAAAGCTGGAATATTGAAGGTGTAAACATAAGCAACTCGAAGTAAATAGATATGATTTACTTTGATTATTAGTTATTTATTGCAACACTTCTGTTTCGGATTCAAATTGGCAGTTTTGATATTTTCTGAATTGGGTTGATGTCTTCCCTGCTCCTGAAGCCTCATGTTCCTGCGTTCGTGGCACCCCAACTTTCTGAAGCAATGGATGTTATCCAGGAGGTGGCTCGTGGACTTATGGTAAACCATCTTTCACATGTCCATCATGCAGAGGTCATATTTGCTGTACTAACCTTTTTCATGGGCAAAACAAAACAAAAATGGCCATTTTATGATTGAGGCTTAATCCACTATGTTCGTCTGATCAGAGATTATATAAAAGCCTTTCTGGTGGCCAGTTCTTATGGACAAGGGCCCCATTTTTACATTGAAGTTTATAAGTTTTTCTGTTGGTTATTATTATTATTATTATTATTATTATTTTTTCATTTTATACTTCAATTGGATTAAGTTCAGCAACATACCAGATATGTTTTCTCACTGCAGTTTTCATGTGAATCAAATTTGATTTAACTGATGGGACAGCTTTTATGTGATCTCATTCACAATATAAGAGTGTTTTAACATGGAAATCAAAAATTCATTTCAGCAAAAATGCAGTTCTTAGTGGATATTTCCGTCCTTTTCATGAATTTGAAATGAATCTTTGGTAACCAGAAGTTTGCTTGTCGTCTTTGAGAGCTCTAATAGGGGTGATCATTTATAAATTAATAACTATAGTCCAATGCATACCCATGCTCCCACAAAGAACATTTCGTTTGTTAGCTGCATCATGATTTCATCTGTCTTCACCGATCATAGGTTCCATTGGAGGTAGTGGCACCACTTGACTGTAAACAGATGGATGGGAAACTCAGCTTGGCTGGTGCCCACCAGTTCATTAATGCTGGTCTTGCTGTTTCCCTTTCTAAATGTTGGCTTCAAAGAACAGGAAATTGGGAAAAACTATTTGGAAGGCAAGATATATCGGAAGATAAATTACCAGAGGCATTTTGTAGAGGCCTTTCAACAGCGTATCTTTCTGGGAGAGCTGAAATTGTTTATGATACTTCCTCAAAGTCTTTCAGTTCATCAAAAGTGTCTGAATGTTCTAGTGGAGATCTGGTTTTCTATTTGGATGGAGCTCATAGTCCTGAGAGCATGGAGGTTTGTGGTAGATGGTTTTCTACTGCCATCAAGGCAAACGAGCAAACATCAGCTTGTTCTAGAGTTAAAGATAGGGAGCAGGTTTGGAGTAATGGTCACGTCCAGCATGGAACAGAGGAAATGGTGGAGTCTACAACAATATCAAAGCAGGTAAGATCAATACAAACAGCAATTTGTACTTCTAGCAGTAAATGCCTGGAATTTGACAACATGGATAGCTATATCAATCAATAATCCACTTACGGATTCTCATCTACAGTTAGATTATGATTGATCTAATAATTGGTCCCTTACTCCCTTTATAATGATTATACCTTGTAGATTCTTTTATTCAATTGCATGGAGGTTAGAGACCCTCAAGTATTGCTTCCACGGCTTGTAAGTACATGTGCTTCTTCAGGTACTGCTGATTCAAACGCAATTAATTAGACAACCCTCTTCCTCTTCATATTTCTTTACTCAATGTTTATTAACTAGTTATTTTCTTTAAGAAGTTCTGATATATTGGTGTTTAACTGCTACTCTTCCTAATATTGTGCCGACTAGTGAACATTGATGGGTTTTTGGGTTAGGGCAGTGGTAGCTGGCAATTGGTTATCTGTCAAAAAGAAAGAAGCAATTGCTGGTCTACGTTCAGATCTTGCATATGATACCCTTATCCTAAACCCTATTAAACTATAACAACATAATACAACAAAGACTTGATGCTATCAAGGATTAGCTACTTCAGTTTTATTTTATCTTTTACTATATTTTTTATGGTTCGTATTTATATTTTTTCCTATCTTTACTTTTATTTTATTTTCCGCTTTCATATACATATGCAACCTTTTGGTCGCAACCGACAGACCATAGAAACCTCATCTTACTATTGCTAACTTTTGGTCGGATCAATGAAATGTAATGTGAATGGGGTAATGTGTCCAGGGTTCAGATTTCTGGGTTTGGAGCCCAGGTTCAAGGGAGTTCCTGGTGTCTGGTGTTTTAGAGTTGGCTAGTTCATATGTGTATATGATTTTGAGACTTTGATACTGATGTTTTCAGGATTGGTTATAATCTTTCTCAGGTAGTCATTTCTCGAAGGCCCTTTTTGTCCCAGGTATGTCAACTCATAACAAAGTTACTTCTGCTGCCTCAGCCATTCCTGCAGATTCCTTTAGTAGGGACCTGGCTTGGCAATTCGACCTCCAGAGACTTTGGGAGAAGTTGATCCATGGGAAGGGTATAAATATACATTTCCTTAAAAGTTTGAATTTCATGTTAATTGGTTATTTACCTTGTTGTTTGTTTATTAAGATGCCGGGAATTAATTAACAAAGCATATTACTACACATGTTTATACTTTTTTAATTTTTTTATATTATACACTTGCAGACACAGAGTCTTGAGTCATGACCATTAAAGATGGCTGTTTCTCCTTTGATACTTTACAATGCAATAAATTATGTCATCATGAGTAACTTTTTGCCTGGTCTTATAATTTGGTAAAATAAGTGCCATAAAGCTGTCTTATGTGGTCCTGTTGTTATTAACTCAGAGGTTACTGAATCATCCTTAGTCCTGATCAAGTTTCTCTTTCTGTATTTTGTATATATGGGTTCAAGTTATGCATGAATTGGAGAATAATACCTTGGTCATCTGTTGATTACCAATCTATTGAATGCAGTGTTTCTTGTTCACATGCAGAAGTGGATGATGTTATTGACAAGGAATCAAAGATGGATGCTGCAGCAATTCTACCTCATGAGTTCCTTTATGAGGATGCTTCTAATTGCAGTCCTGTAGGCAATCATTTTACTTGCAGTGCAGTAATCCCTTCACTGCCTTTAGCAATAAATTGGCTCAGAGATTGTGTGAAAGCAAATCCTGCTGTTAGAATCCAGGTAAAATTACTTCAATAGAATTTGTTTCTTTCAATAAGTTCCTCAAACTTTACTATCTTACATGATATATATCAGCAAACGATTCATTGGATTTAGAATTAGAAGAATTTGAACACTGAATGATGCATAATCTAAGTGCGTTAGTTTCTTCCTTCACCGTTATTTGGTCTTCCCACTCTCATGTCCTAACATGAATTTCCAAGAAATGAATATAAGCATATTTTCCACCCATATTCCTTTCTGATTTGTTAATTTTTTGTCAAGATTTTAGTAAATGGTACATACTGGAGAAGTTTTCTGGATGTGATATTCATGCTTTTGACAAATTTCTTATTTATATCATGATATCCTATGATTAATTTTCCCCCGAAAATTATCTTTAGCTGGAGTGTTCCTAATCCTTTGTATACGTTCACAATAAGAATAACATCTAAATGCTTACTATGGATCTACAGGTTCTCGTAACTGGGTCACTGCATTTGGTCGGGGATGTACTGAAGCTGTTGAGGAAGTGATACATGCATACAAGTAAAGAGTCGATTAATTGTTTGATAAATGTGACCATAGAAAACAGTTCTTACGTGTAAGAAAGACAACAGTAAGAAACAAAAATGCGGAAATTATAGTCACAAAGCAGATGATGTTTATAAGTTCTCTGAGGTTCCCAGTTAGAAATGCTAATGTTGAATTTCTGCTAATGTTGAATTTCTGGGTCACACAAGGAACTCGATCTAAAGCTCAGTATAGCCCTCGCAAGAGATGTTGCTAAAATACCGATAATCAACACCACCTTATCCCCCATTACAACTCGTTAGCTGCAATTCTGTTCATTGTCTTATGGGACTCTTTAAAGCAGATTTGAAATGATTATTCACAGTTTGGAGTTCGGTACATTTCAGTACAACCACAAAAATAATAGGAAAATGAGTTGCAATCACAATACTTGACAGTAATGCAGAAATGTTCCATGGCCATTCCACACTGATGAACAAACGTGACAGCTAGAACATATTTCTTCACATATCAGATTGACTCATTGACATGCACATATAGAGAAGTTTGCCACAGATTATTAAAAGTTGAACAAGCCAGCTCAACATACATGAAAGATACACAAGAAAGATGCACAGAAAAGTACATACCTTATTCTTTGTTAGCTAACCAGAGTCAGGTGCATTGTTCTTCACCACCATTTCAACGTCTCCAGTAACTTTGACCTATGTAAACATGTCTTCTGTGATTACCAAACCTTTCTTCGAGCTGAGGGAATATCTTGAGAAGGATGTTGTACATAGCTCTGTAATACCATTTCCTCCATTTCTTGCAAAACAAAAGTGACCCGATGGCAATTCCAAACCCAAATGTATATCCAACCTCAGCACTGATAAGATTCCAATCAATCTCATCTCCAGAATCTGGATGGTTTCCAATCAATGTTGGGGGTGATTCAGGTGACAGACCCGCTGTGTTATCCACTGTCAAAGGAGGTCCCCATAAATCCTTGTTTCCCTGAAAGGAAGCTTTTGGAAATGTAGAAAACTGAGTACTGGTTGGGATCCTGCCCACCAATTGATTACTGGAGAGGTCCAAAACTGCAAGGAAAGTGAGCTCTGTAAGCTGTTGTGGAATTTGACCGCTCAAGTTGTTCTTTGATAGGTCCAGGGACTCGAGTTGTTTCATGTTTCCAATGGATGATGGGATTTCACCTGCGAAAGCATTACCGGACAAGTTGAGGACATATAGTGATTTGAACTCTCCTAGTTCCTTAGGTATTGATCCGTTGAACTTGTTTCCAGATAAGTCAATCAAGGTGAAGATAGTTAAAATCTTTACCAGATCCATCTCTAAACCTTTGCTTGTTGTTGTCACTGCATCTTCAACATACTCTTGAACCCCACTGCTCTCACGGCCTCGAATCGATTCAGTGTATGTAAATCCAAGGCTTGTGATGTAATCGTCTCCGTTAGCCAACACCATTGCATGCCATGTTGTCAAAGACGCTCCTGGTACTTCACCATTGAAATTGTTGTGAGCCAAGTCTATTATTTGAAGCACTGGCCAGGTGCCATTGGTCTCTGGACACCAAATGGATCCATAAAATTTGTTGGATCGCAAAATCAGTACGTGCAAGGTGGTTATGCTCTTCAACAGGCATGGGAAGGTATCTCTTATCTGATTGTTTCCAACGTCCAAAATCTTCAACTGTGTGCAGTTGCTTAGAGATTTTGGAAACTTACCTTCTATCTCATTTCCACCAAGGCTTAGAGTTTTCAAACCACAATATTCAGGAAATTCAAAATTGGAAATAATTCCAGTAAAGTTGTTTCCCCGTAAATCAAGTACTTCAAATAGAATTCCAAGTTGAGACAAGCATTTCGGGATTCTGCCGCTCAGAGAATTATTGGACAGATCAAGAAACTGAAGAGAAGTCAAATTGCATATAGAAACTGGAATATGCCCCTCCAAGTTATTGCCAGTAAGGGATAAGAAGCTAAGGTCAAGGTCACCAATGGAAGTTGGTATGCTAGAGCTCAAATTGTTTCCCGAGTAATCCAGATATTTGACAGACGGTAGGAGAAATGGGATTTGTCCCTGAAACTGATTTGAATGAAGGTCAAGCACCTCCACAACGGAAGATGAACCAAGTAACGGAGCTTCTACAGTCTCCAATGAATTGCACGAGAGATTTAGATATATCAGAGAATCGAGGTTCCAAATCCAATTGGGTATCTGGGCTTGAATATGGTTTGCTGAGAGGTCTAAAGAGTATAATGTAGAATGGTTTTTCATGAAATCTGGGACTGTTCTGAACATGTTTGAAGCCAAGTCCAATATTTCAATTACAGGAAATGAGGAAGATGAAGAATTGGTACCATTATAAACAACCTGCAAGCTATTGTATGAAAGATCAAGCCTTGTAAGGTTTCTCAATTGTTGAGGACCATTAAAAGGAAGGCTACTGAAATTGTTAGAAGAAAAAAGAAGCTGCCTAAGCCCTCGAAGATTAAAGATAGATACAGGTATTGTCCCTTCCAAGTTGTTGCTACTCAAATCAAGGGTTTGCATCAAGTAGGAAGATATATTGGCAAGTTCAGGGAATGGACCAGAAAACTGATTGTCCGAAAGAACTAGCATTTCCAAAAAGGGAGGAAAAAAGATAGATGACGGAATACTACCACTGAGTAGATTCCATTGGAAGGATAGAAATTCCAGATTAACAAGGTTTTCCCAGTGAATGGAATCAATCTGACCAATGAACCGATTGGACGACATGTCCAAACTAACCAAATGTGTTAGATTTCCTATTGAAACTGGGATTGATCCAGTGAAGTTGCAATTCGAAATAGTCAACCAGGACAACATTTTGAGGTTGCCAATGGAGTTCGGCAATGACCCTGAAAAGTTTGACCAGGACAGAGACAAATCCCTGAGAGATCCATTCTTCGGAAATTCTGGCAAGGAACCATGAAGTTGTGGATTATCCGAAAGGTATATAAATTGTAGAGTAGGTACCTGAAAGATCTGTTTGGGAAATGTTCCGAGCAACCCACAACCCCCAAGAAACAAGGAAGTTAAGTTTGAAAAACTTGCAAAAAATTCAGGAACAGGAGAAGAGATATTGTTGTAAGATAAATCAATCACAGATAGAGACTTGAGTGCAGCAAGGGACTGATGAAAAGGGCCAGAAATACCAGACCCCGACAAGCTCAACACCCTCAGCTTTGGTAGGGAGTATGATATGGCTTGGCACCACTCTGTTCGATGAGCTGATATGTTTACATCATCAAGATATAACTCTTCAAGCTCTGTGAGGTTCTGAACCAGCATTCTCAAATTCGGGCTCTCCAGCTTTAGATCGAAATTTTTCATTTGTAGGATAACCAACCTTTTCAACTGTGAAATCTCAATAGGAATTTGCCCAGCAAAATTACCCAAAGATAAATTTAGATACCTCAAATTGGATAGCTTTCCAATGGCAGATGGAATTTGAGAGCCGTTGAAGTCGTTGAAGATGTTATCTGAGGCTAAGTTGAGGCTTTCAAGATGCTGAAGATCAAACAGACTGCTGGAATCATCAATGCTACAACTGATAGATTCGCCGCTGATATCCAGACCAACAACACGCCCATCAGTGCTACACGTTACACCGGGCCAATGACAGCAGTCGATACTAGAATTCCAAGCTATGATCTTGGAGGACAAAGATGAATCAAACACAAGGCTTTTCTTCAAATGCAGCAAAGATAGATGCTGGTCAGCAATACAGTTGCTGTGAACAGCAGGAATTCAATGCTACAACTGATAGATTCGCCGCTGATATCCAGACCAACAACACGCCCATCAGTGCTACACGTTACACCGGGCCAATGACAGCAGTCGATACTAGAATTCCAAGCTATAATCTTGGAGGACAAAGATGAATCAAACACAAGGCTTTTCTTCAAATGCAGCAAAGATAGATGCTGGTCAGCAATACAGTTGCTGTGAACAGCAGGAATGTTGCTGACACAGATAGTTACTAAGAATAGGAAGAAATGGAATGAAGTTTTCATTTTGGATTAGCTCTTTAGACACGCCTTAGTGAAGAACTCTTAATGGTTATGGTGGCTTTTATAAGGTTTAATTGGAAAACTCCTCCACGAGATTTATAACCACAAAATATATATATTATGAAGGAAATGCATGCAAAAGACTTTGGCCCGACAATGACCATGAGAGTCGCAGTATGTCGCACTAGTGAGGTCTGGTTCAAATGTTGAAGTTGAATTACTCGGTTGGAAGGTGTTGAAAATTCTTATATGTAGATAGTTCAGGGAACTAGAAGGTGTTGAATTTTTTTATTTTATATAATTTTCTAATAGAATAGATATTTCTAATAGAATAGATAGGCGATGAGACATGTTATGAAGTTTGACTAAACTACTGACAAAAAGGATTTAATAAAAATAAACCATGTGACCGGTCAATTATATTGCATACACAATTGTTCTAGAAGTTGAATTACTCGGTTGGAAGGTGTTGAAAATTCTTATATGTAGATAGTTCAGGGAACTAGAAGGTGTTGAATTTTTTTTTTTAATATAATTTTTTATTAGAATAGATAATTCTAATAGATTAGATAGGCGATGAGACATGTTACGAAGTTTGACTAAACTACTGACAAAAAGAATTTAATAAAAATAAACCATGTGACCGGTCAATTATATTGCATACACAATTGTTATAAATTAGCACAACAATTCAAACACCGCATGGTAGTATCGATATATGGTTTCACACTTATATAGCTTTGTCATTGCCCCATCAGCCCTATTTTTCCCATCTCGTTACATAATTCTTATTACAAATGGTCAAAAAACAACAATATTAGGCCGAATTGATCCGCTTCCGTCAACAGTGAAAGACAGACTTCTTAATGCACATGGCGGATTAAAATGTTCCACAATGTCTTCAGTAAATAAGTTGACCAATATGGATGTTTGCAATAAAAAGTCAATATGTATTGATATTAGTGTTACACCCCGTATCCAATTACTTTTTTTTATGAGTCTAAAGGAATTGTTATACGTTTTATCGTCTTTGATTTCAGTTTTTATCAATTTAGGGGTTGCTAGAAGTTGACTTTTTATGAGTTAACAATTTGAGAAAATTTCCTTCACGTAAGTTGTAGGGGATGTTAAACCGAGTCTGTGGACATGTGGTACACTTAAATCGGAGTTCGTATGTGAAAGTTAAACCTTAAAATGTGGAAGTTACTGTTCATGGTAATAAAAATATATATATGGAAAGTTACCACAGTAGGTTTCCATTTTCGGAAACCCACGGTAACTCTCTCTCTCCTCTCCCCCGACTCCTTCCTCTTCGGTCCGATTTCGTCCACCTTCGAATTCTTCCGTTTCCGGCCGACCCACGACTGAACCCGGGCACCGGCAGGCTCGCCTTCTCTCCCTGGTCACGCCTGGGGTGGTGTTTTGCTGTGGCTCGACCGGAGGAGCTCGGAAATTAGCGGTGAAGTTCACTGTAGCCAAACGGAGGTTTCGTCGATTTCCGGAGATTCCGGCCGTTTTCGGCCTCCAAACCACCGTCGAAGGCGCGGTTTTTGCCAAGGATCGTTTTGCCCCTAGCCTTGAGCCACGATTTGCAGTGTAGAAGGAGAATCAAGGAGAACCCGACTCTAGGGTTCTTGGGTTTTTCTAGGTTTGTGTTCAACTGCCAAATTGGAGCTCTTCGAGGTAAAATTGGAATGTGTTGTAGTTGAGAAAATTGTTGGGTCTGTTGTGATGTTGCTGTTGCCAGAATTTGGTGGCCATCGGAGGTAGTGGTCGTCGGCGCGTGGGCCCCACGCTCGGCCAGTGTGGGTGGCGCGTGGTGGCGCGTAGAGCTGCGTTTTATTAACTGTTTTGGCTCCATAAATCCTTTAATGATTGTCGAAGATTTTACATGAAGTTTGGTGGAAATTTGAGGAAATTACGATTGAGCATGAATGGTTGATTATCGATTTACATGAATTCGATCGCCGAATTTCTTTCGAATTCACTTTAGAATTTACATATCGATGAATGAATATTATTTGAGACTTACGGATGGATTCGATGTGAATTAAGGAGTTGGGTTTTGAAGGGGGACGCTTTAAATTTCAATTTTTAATATTCGTAAGTTAATTTCCGTCCTGTAAATATATTTTTTACGAGTGTTATTCGTACAGGACGAGAGGAGTCTTCGTACGAGGAAAGTACCGAGCGACGTCAGGATTGACCATATACTGTGAGTGGACTTTTATTTTCAAAGAATGATGCATGCATTTATTTATTTGTTTCCGAGATGATAATTTATTTATCGTATTACTTTCTTGAGCATATGGTTATTTTCGGAAATGGTTTTGGATATTTGATTATTTGAAGATTTTATGGCGTGCCGGGTCACGTCATTGGATTATGCTTATTTTCTCTTATTTATTTTTGAATATGAGTTTATTTTGGCGTGTGGGACACGTCATGGGAATTCTTTTGCGAGAGTTGGGGAAGCCTTATGTATTTATGATTTTACTGTGGTTTCCGGATTTTCTTTTGCCATACTTTGGGTGACTTATAATTGCTAGCTTTGATCTTCAGCCTTTGTGGCGAGGTGATGGGATCACCGAAGCCCTCCGCCTTTGTGGCGCTGGTTACTGTCTCTATGACATTAATTCTGAAGCCCAGTATCCTATCGCTACACTTAGTGGCATAAGGGTATATTACGGGAGTAATGTGAGTACTTTAGCCTGGGAGGCTATCACCCGAGCCTGGGAGGCTCACTCGTATGGCTATTGTCTTCCCCTACTCACTTTACTATTTTTGACTAGCGGGGCTAGTTCGATTTCCTTTTAACCAGAGGGGCTGGTCTTATTTAATTTCTTGAGTACCGGAGTTTCAATCTTTTCTTTTAGTTTGTGACTAGCAGGGCTAGTCGGTTTTTCTTGTACAGAACTTCTCTTGTTTTGTTGTCCTTAAACATTGCACTCATCGGGAGTTTTTAGAGAAATAAATGGGGTAAGTATTAAATTCATTTTGTTTAAAATTGTTTATTTTTGTCTACTCACGCTAACGTGTTTTTCAATACTTTTCTCCTGGGCCCTTCGGTTTCAAATACCCAGTTTACAGTATTGCTGCTCGGCGTTCGGGAGTGAGCCATACTGACCGCATCCGCTTCCATCATCACATTTCGTAGGTTACCTGTTTAACCTACTGTACTCTATGTTAATTACGTTCCTAGAATTGCTCTGATTACTATGGGATTTGTGACCCAGACTTGTAATGAATTATATTTGAGGTCTACGACCTAACTTTGTGAATTGTAGTATCCTAAATCTTGGAGTTTCTTAGACTTGAAGTACTTGATACACTATTATTATTTTTGAGTTTGGATTGGTTGAATGATGGGAGCAGGGTGGCTCCAGAAGTATGTGGTTGGATTATTAGAAGTGAAATTTGTTTTCCACAGGTTTTTGGGTTGTCCATTTTAAAGGGAGGTTATGCCGAAAATTTTGGTAAACCTTCTTTAAAAGTGGGTCCCGCAGGGCCACTTAGGATTCCAGGGTGGAATCCGGGGCGGGTCTTGTCAATTAGTCTTACCATTCACAACAGCTCCCTAAAAAACCATAAAGTATCATTGAATTTATAAGAAGAATTTGGTATCATTGATTTTTATATATAACGTATATTTAACATACTTACTGCCGCATGTGCCTCACATACTTATGATATATTTTTTTTTTTTGAATTTGGTGTACTATCAAGTATCTATTCATATTTATCATTCACGTACATGAACTACTAACAAAGACCATTTCTCGGCTTGATCATTTTTCCCTAGCACAAGCATTGGAACGAATATATGTCCAATAGGATGTTTAACCGTGATTAATCATCATATCTCCAAGCTGTCAATTCTGGAGTTCAAAATTCCTCAACTAGTTTGGTGTTAATGGTAGTTAATTCGGGTGACATACACGTTATTAGGAGGAAAATTGATTAAGAGAGAGAGGCTGAAGGGAGGAAGAGAGAGTGAATGGCAGAGGAGTAAAAAACGACAAAGTGAGGACATAACCGTCTTTTCCATCCCTTATGAACAGTAATAACAGTAACCGGGCTTTAGTATATAGTATAATTAGCACAACAATTCAAACACCGCATGGTAGTATCGATATATGGTTTCACACTTATATAGCTTTGTCATTGCCCCTTCAGCCCTATTTTTCCCATCTCGTTACATAATTCTTATTACAAATGGTCAAAAAACAGCAATATTAGGCCGAATTGATCCGCTTCCGTCAACAGTGAAAGACAGACTTCTTAATGCACATGGCGGATTAAAATGTTCCACAATGTCTTTAGTAAATAAGTTGTCCAATATGGATGTCTGCAATAAAAAGTCAATATGTATTGATATTAGTGTTACACCCCGTATCCAATTACGAAATAAATGGGGAAAGTATTAAATTCCTTTTGTTTAAAAATTGTTCATTTTGTTCATTCACGCTAACGTGTTTTTCAATACTTTTCCCCTGGGCCCTTTGGTTTCAAATGCTCAGTTTACAGTATTGCTGCTCGGCGTTCGGGAGTGAGCCATACTGACCGCATCCGCTTCCATCATCACATTTCGTAGGTTACCTGTTTAACCTACTGTACTCTATGTTAATTACGTTCCTAGAATTGCTCTGATTACTATGGGATTTGTGACCCAGACTTGTAATGAATTATATTTGAGGTCTACGACCTAACTTTGTGAATTGTAGTATCCTAAATCTTGGAGTTTCTTAGACTTGAAGTACTTGATACACTATTATTATTTTTGAGTTTGGGTTGGTTGAATGATGGGAGCAGGGTGGCTCCAGAAGTATGTGGTTGGATTATTAGAAGTGAAATTTGTTTTTCACAGGTTTTTGGGTTGTCCATTTTTAAGGGAGGTTATGCTGAAATTTTTGGTAAACCTTCTTTAAAAGTGGGTCCCGCAGGGCCACTTCGGATTTCAGGGTGGAATTCGGGGCGGGTCTTGTCAATTAGTCTTACCATTCACAACAGCTCCCTAAAAAACCATAAAGTATCATTGAATTTATAAGAAGAATTTGGTATCATTGATTTTTATATATAACGTATATTTAACATACTTACTGCCGCATGTGCCTCACATACTTATGATATATTTTTTTTTTTTGAATTTGGTGTACTATCAAGTATCTATTCATATTTATCATTCACGTACATGAACTACTAACAAAGACCATTTCTCGGCTTGATCATTTTTCCCTAGCACAAGCATTGGAACGAATATATGTCCAATAGGATGTTTAACCGTGATTAATCATCATATCTCCAAGCTGTCAATTCTGGAGTTCAAAATTCCTCAACTAGTTTGGTGTTAATGGTAGTTAATTCGGGTGACATACACGTTATTAGGAGGAAAATTGATTAAGAGGTTAAAATAACAAGTAGCATGAAAAATATTAACAAGTTTGTGTGGAACAAACGACCATAACTAGGTCAAGTCATTATTGTTTCTTCAAAATCATATTCCCCATTAGAAATAGAGTTCGAATTGTGTCCTATTTATACTGTTTGCATGCTTTATAAGGGAGATTGCAGACATGTATGACATGGTTTTGTAGAAAATTTTTGCTGCATTGCACTTGTGGGTATACTTGCAGGCATGTTATACATAAGGAAAATGTTGTTAGAGTTATAGTGAACACAAATGTTCCACGTATTGAAAATATACAATAAATGCGGTACATCGTTGCTACTTTATACGTTTTATCGTCTTTGATTTCAGTTTTTATCAATTTAGGGGTTGCTAGAAGTTGACTTTTTATGGGTTAACAATTTGAGAAAATTTCTTTCACGTAAGTTGTAGGGGATGTAATTAAACCGAGTCCGTGGACATGTGGTACACTTAAATCGGAGTTCGTATGTGAAAGTTATAGCTTAAAATGTGGAACTTACTGTTTATAGAAATAAAAATATATATATGGAAAGTTACCACTATAGGTTTCCATTTTCGGAAACCCACGGTAACTCCCTCTCTCCTCTCCCCCCGACTCCTTCCTCTTCGGTCCGATTTCGTCCACCTTCGAATTCTTCCGTTTCCGGCCAACCCAGGACTGAACCCGGGCACCGGCAGGCGCGCCTTCTCTCCCTGGTCACGCCTGGGGTGGTGTTTTGAGGTGGCTCGACCGGAGGAGCTCGAAAATTAGGGGTGAAGTTCACTGTAACCAAACGGAGGTTTCGTCGATTTCCGGCCATTCAGGCCTTTTCCGGCCACCAAACCACCATCGAAGGTGCGGTTTTTGCCAAGGATCGTTTTGCCCCTAGCCTTGAGCCACGATTTGCAGTGTAGAAGGAGAATCAAGGAGAACCCGATTCTAGGGTTCTTGGGTTTTTCTGGGTTTGTGTTCAACGGCCAAATTAGAGCTCTTCGAGGTAAAATTGGAATGTGTTGTAATTGAAAAAATTGTTGGGTCTGTTGTGATGTTGCTGTTGCCAGAATTTGGTGGCCATCGGAGGTAGTGGTTGCCGGCGCGTGGGCCCCACGCGTGGCTAGTGTGGGTGGCGCGTGGTGCTGCGTGTTATTAACTGTTTTGGCTCCATAAATCCTTTAATGATTGTAGAAGATTTTACATGAAGTTTGGTGGAAATTGGAGGAAATTACGATTGAGCATGGATTGTTGATTATCGATTTACGTGAATTCGACCAAGAATCCTAATCAATGTAGAATTACTTTCCTTGTATGATTGAGATTCTATGCATTGTAATCCTCTATATAAAGAGGCCCCTATTATCAATGAGAATACACAGCGATCATCTCTCAATTTCTGATTCCCTAAAACAAATATTAGTTTTTTAGTTTTCAATGGTCTTATTAATTTATTATGATATATTGTGATATGGTCTGAAAGGGGAGTGAATTTTTTATTAATATTTTGGCTTCAATCTCAATTTATTTTCTAAAGTACACTTGAGTAAAAAAATTTATCTCTCTCTCTCTCTCCGGCCCCCTAGTGAAATTTTTTGGTTCCTATTAATACCGGCCTACTCCATTAAAAGTACTACTAGTAGAATACATTGTCCCTGTCCAAAATAACATGAAGCCCTCGCAACACTCCACTGTCAAGTATTGGTACACTTTCACCCTCCACAGCATTGTCCCAACAAATGACTCTTTATTATGTCTACACCACCGTGTTCAATTGCTTCTCTGCCAAACTCACTGCACAACAAGTCTACGAGCTAACCAAGCATCTCGAAATCCTTGGCATATTCTCCGACGAGCTTCTCTAACTTAAGATAATGAGATCCCCAACATTTTTTAGACTCGACATAAATGACACTGCCAATGGCGGCATACTTCAACTATAGATTGGGGATCCAACGTCTCCGCCTTTGTGGTGAGGTGATGGGATCACCGAAGCCCTCCGCCTTTGTGGCGCTGGTTACTGTCTTTGTGACAGTAATTCTAAAGCCCAGTATCCTATTGCTACACTTAGTAGCGTAAGGGTATATTATGGGAGTAATGGGAGTACTTTATCCTGGGAGGCTCACTCGTATGGCTATGGTCTTCCCCTACTCACTTTACTATTTTTGACTAGCGCGGCTAGTTCTATTTCCGTTTAACCAGCGGGGCTGGTCCTATTTTCTTGAGTACCGGAGTTTCAATCTTTTCTTTTAGTTTGTGACTAGCGGGGCTAGTTGGTTTTTCTTGTACAGAACTTCTCTTGTTTTGTTGTCCTTAAACATTGCATGCATCGGGAGTTTTTAGAGAAATAAATGGGGAAAGTATTAAATTCCTTTTGTTTAAAATTGTTTATTTTTATCCATTCACGCTAACGTGTTTTTCAATACTTTTCCCCTGGGCCCTTTGGTTTCAAATGCCCAGTTTACAGTATTGCTGCTCGGCGTTCGGGAGTGAGCCATAGTGACCGCATCCGCTTCCGTCATCACATTTTGTAGGTTACCTGTTTGACCAACTGTACTCTATGTTAATTTACGTTCCTAGAATTGCTCTGATTACTATGGGATTTGTGACCCAGACTTGTAATGAATTATATTTGAGGTCTACGACCTAACTTTGTGAATTGTAGTATCCTAAATCTTGGAGTTTCTTAGACTTGAAGTACTTGATACACTATTATTATTTTTGAGTTTGGGTTGGTTGAATGATGGGAGCAGGGTGGCTCCAGAAGTATGTGGTTGGATTATTAGAAGTGAAATTTGTTTTTCACAGGTTTTTGGGTTGTCCATTTTTAAGGGAGGTTATGCTGAAATTTTTGGTAAACCTTCTTTAAAAGTGGGTCCCGCAGGGCCACTTCGGATTTCAGGGTGGAATTCGGGGCGGGTCTTGTCAATTAGTCTTACCATTCACAACAGCTCCCTAAAAAACCATAAAGTATCATTGAATTTATAAGAAGAATTTGGTGTCATTGATTTTTATAACGTATATTTAACATACTTACTGCCGCATGTGCCTCACATACTTATGATATATATATTTTTTTTTGAATTTGGTGTACTATCAAGTATCTATTCATATTTATCATTCATGTACATGAACTACTAACAAAGACCATTTTTCGGCTTGATCATTTTTCCCTAGCACAAGCATTGGAACGAATATATGTCCAATAGGATGTTTAACGGTGATTAATCATCATATCTCCAAGCTGTCAATTCTGGAGTTCAAAATTCCTCAACTAGTTTGGTGTTAATGGCAGTTAATTCGGGTGACATACACGTTATTAGGATCTCTTTCAGACATTGTGGATACCCCCTTTCTCTCCACGTGATCAATATAATATTATGAATTAAATCATTAGCAATAAGTGCCAGATTAACAAGTTTGTGTGGAACAAACGACCATAACTAGGTCAAGTCATTATTGTTTCTTCAAAATCATATTCCCCATTAGAAACAGAGTTCGAATTGTGTCCTATTTATACTGTTTGCATACTTTATAAGGGAGATTGCAGACATGTATGACATGGTTTTGGAGAAAATTTTTGCTGCATTGCACTTGTGGGTATACTTGCAGGCATGTTATACATAAGGAGAATGTTCTTAGAGTTATAGTGAACACAAATGTTCCACATATTGATATAGACAATAAATGCGGTACATCATTGCTACTGCCAATAAATGAGGGATACATTTACGCCTGACAGAATCTTGAAATCTAAATTGGTGGTTGAAACAATTGCATGCTTTTCACTTTTTTGGGCAATGAAACTGGTGTAAACTAACATAAGTATATAGGGTGTTTTAATAATAGGGCTTTAGGAGGGAGGGAGGGATACATTTACGCCTGACAGAATCTTGAAATCTAAATTGGTGGTTGAAACAATTGCATGCTTTTCACTTTTTTGGGCAATGAAACTGGTGTAAACTAACATAACTATATAGGGTGTTTTAATAATAGGGCTTTAGGAGGGAGGGAGGGATACATTTACGCCTGACAGAATCTTGAAATCTAAATTGGTGGTTGAAACAATTGCATGCTTTTCACTTTTTTGGGCAATGAAACTGGTGTAAACTAACATAACTATATAGAGTGGAGGAGGGGGGGGGGTTCTCGACCTTGGGTTGGGCAGATCGATCTCGATCTGTCCCTCTCGGATCAGGAGCGACGGAGGTTCTGGGGCTGTGGCAATTTCTTTCTTCCCGGCAGTGGGTTCTGGTGTCATCAATCAGGCAAGTTGGGTTATGGCGGATGCGGTCAAATCATGGCAGAAGGGATCCCGGTTGGGATTTGTTGCTGTTATGGTTCTGGATCTAGATGCGGTCGTCATCTGGGTGTAGAAGCTGCTCACCTTTTGGCAAGGTGGAGGGGCGGTATAGGGATGCGGTGAGACCGTGGGGTGGTGTTGATGGTGCTCATCGGCTGCGGGAACGGTTTGCGGCTTGGTTGGATTACGGTTGGGGGAAGTGGGTGTTGGGTCGGGCCTCTGTTTTTGGGCTTTGCTGGTGCTGCATGGTGTCCAATTGTTTTGGTTTTAGTTGTATTTTCATTAGGGTTTTCTGGTTGGTTTGTTTAGGTTTAATAAGTCCCTACTCTTCTGAGCTAGGGTGGGTCTCCTACTTTGTTGAGATAGGATTTGGTCCAGGTGTTAAGCCATGTAAATGGTGTCATTCCCGAGGACGAGGACGTTTTGTTCAACTCTGGTTTGCTTTTGTTCTCGATTTGCTAGTAAGCGATTTTTTACACGTGGTCTAGTACCTTCGGACACTGTGTTGAAGAGGACACTGCCTTCTTTGCGGTTGATTACGAGGTTTTACTGGAATTTTCAGGTTCATATGTTCAAAGTAGCCTTGGAAGTGGGTGTCTGGTGGTTAGAGTTTGGGCCCTTTGGCCTGATAGTCTCTGTAACCGTTGTTTCTTGGGGTTTTGGTTCATGTCCCCCCCCCATTGTAAGTTTTGTTGATTAATGGTTATTTTCTATTCTCAAAAAAAGAAAAAAAAAACTGGTGTAAACTACGAAAACAGGTAAAAAAATGTAATTGGTAAATGTTGTCAAATAATAGAAGTAAAAGGGACCTTGTCTAATATATAGGATATATAGTTTGTTGTTCAGTAGTTAATAATCCAAACATGTCAAATTGACATAGCAGCCTCTCCATCCGGTATGTGATAATGTCAATTATTAGAATGTTGTTCAAGGAAAACCTAATTTGTGTTTAGCCCAAACTCTAGGTTACTTGACCTAGTGGTAATATGATTTAATTAGAAGGATCTAGAATCCTAATCAATGTAGAATTACTTTCCTTGTATGATTGAGATTCTATGTATTGTAATCCTCTATATAAAGAGGCCCCTATTATTAATGAGAATACACAGCGATTATCTCTCAATTTCTGATTCCCTAAAACACGTTATCAGCACG
>BDJD01000765.1:126969-155148 GCA_002564525.1 Rosa multiflora | reverse complement strand
TTGCAAACACAGATGCTTCATTCACTGACTACTGTCCCCCTATTCTTGGAATCACTTCTCGTGACGACCTTTTCTTGCTCACACATGAACTTGGCAAATGGATTCTATCACAACCTTCTCGCGCCCACTTGTGAACTTGGCAAATGACAGCTGTTCCACAACCTTCTCGCGCCCATTGGTGAACTAGGCCAGAGACAACAAACGCGCCGCTCGCGTGCTTCAACTTTTGCATCAGCCATCTAGAGTAAATATTCCACCACCGCACGTGTTCTTACCTTCTTCCCTAATCATGCTAGTTCCTCTCTCGAACTCCAAGCTTCTCTTTCTCACTCCTTTCAACTCATCTTTGGCCAGACACCCTGCACTCTCTCGATTGTCCCTTGTGGGTTGTCTGCCGTTCTGAACCATCTTCGGTTCCAGACCTCCTTGCACCCACGCAGTTGCTCAGAGTCTGCTTCTCTTCCTGTCTTGTGGCCCTCATTTGAAACTTGTTTGGACAATACCATCCAGGTTACACCTTGTATAATTTTTTCTTTCAATATCCATGCGGTATTCTCACAAACTTAGCCATCATGGCCCCTGTTCTTCGCTTTCTCGACCCACTTTGGTCATTGTATAAGCTCACTTGAAACTAGAAGAAAGGTTACTTAACTCACTTTCTCTTGACATGATAGCCGACCACTGATGTTAACCGTTGTGGCTTACATGAACTCGAACATCTCCGGAGCAACAATGAACCGCTTTAGCTTCCTTGGCGAAATGCGCTCCTCTTGCGGCTTACGATCTCAAGGATCCTTCGAGAAATGCACTCCTTTCGCGGCTTATAGTCTCGAGGAGAATGACGGCTTATAACTTCCTTGGAGAAATGCACTCCTTTCGCGGCTTATAATCTCAAGGAGAATGCGTCTCTATCAACTGATTTGCTCCTTTGACTCTTCATTGGACACTGCACTAGTCCACCACAAGTGTCAACGACTGGATATGACTCTTCTTTCTTTCTTCTAGCACCCAGCTTGCTTCTTTTCTCAACATTTGGGCACTTCCCGACCCTTTCTTCCACTTCAAATTAATGGAGCAAGGCTGCAACTCACGCCTGGTTGCTCAATGTATCCGCTTTAACTAGCTTCTTGGGCTTTCTTCACCATTGTCCAATTGGTATCCCCTTTGTAGCACTCGGGAAGAGATCCCTGTCTTCACTGCTACCATGGAAGGCCACTCCCCACTAATGAACCAACTTGGCTCTGATACCAACTGTCACGGGCCGACTTTATACGCAGCGGAATTAGCCTGTGAGGCGCCAAGGTTCCTCTGAACCAAGGCCAGCCTATCTTCCTTACTTTCCTGATACTCCATTTTTCTTTTTCTTCTGTGTGCTTCTCTTGTCAACTTGACCCCCTTCGACATCATCCTCTTACTTGTTGAGGTTTATCAACGAAAGCTACTCCCGCATGAGTCTCACATCTTGTGACTAACTGATCACTTCCTTGTGTCATGATCGTCTTACAGGACACTCGCCCAATCGATAGGCTTTCATATCATCCCGGCTTGCTCCAGCCCAGTACTAACCCGCGTGCATCCTGCACGTCTATAGCAAGTAGCATGACCGTGTACCGAGACTAAGTTGGCATTCACACTTATTCCTTGAGTCATTCCTTAGTAGCTTGCACACCTTCCTCACTTCGTGGGCATCTCTTGCACCACCCACTCACCTTCAAGACAACACATGTCTTGCATATTTCAACTCATGGGCAACCCATGCCCGCGTACTTTAACCTTGGCGCCTCACGGGCTAATTCCGCTGCTTATAAAGTCGGCCCGTGACACGTCAAGTCCTACCACTTTTTATGCTTCTGTTTTCCTTGTTGTGTCATACTCGTCGATACAAGCATGTTGATATATTATGGGTCATGTTGTGATCATTTGAAGCATGCTAGGTTTAACGTAGTTTCAGTTTTCTCAGTTTTGCGATCTATGAGGATCCAACTGTTGGATCGTCGTATAATTTTGATAAATTGATCCCAGAAGTGTTCCGGAGACCTTGGGAGTTAACAGAGGAAGTTTTGTCTCGATTGACGAAATCCTTGATTTTTGGTTCAAGTGCTCGGTTAGAACTGTAACTCTTTCATTTTAATTGTGTACTAAGTTGAGATCTTATTTTACTTAGGTGATTGACAGAGAGTGTTCTGTACTTTATCTCGGCTATAAGAAAAGACACAGTGGGATTAAGAGGTGAGTAAATCTCACGAGGTTCATTTATGACCAAAGTTTTCTTTATTGTTTCTGTTTAATCGCTAAATTGTTTTATGAAAATAAATATTTGTTTTAAATTATATGAACTTGATCGTCTACTGTTCATAGGTAAGTTAAAATGAGATTTCATTATAAAAATGATTTTCTCGAGTTTTGCGATTGTGAACTATAGTTGGTATTAGTGACATTACTGAGTGGATGACTATGTGTGTGTGTGTGTGTGTATATATATATTTACGTGAAATATCTATCTTGATGGTTTGGCATTGTGAGAAGTATAATAATTGTGATTTTATTCAGGTTATTGTTTTGAGCATTTACTCTTTTTGGGAATGCAATATATCATGCAATTGTTGATTATATTGTGTTGAAGGAGTACTTTGAGTTATGGGGCAACATGTTGAGTCGTGTGAGACTTTTTAAATGTTTTTGGTAAGAGGATTTGGTGTCACAGTAGTGACAGAGGCGAGAATATCGGGATATCAAGCCTTTGGTAGGTGATTGGTTACGATTCAGTTAGAGCTCTAGTCTGTCTGCCATCCTATGTCATGGGCGCAACCAGGGTGTTACTTGCGATTCATGAGTACACGTTTTTAAAAGAGAGTTTCAGGTGTTTTCTTTCTTTTATTGTGCATGAGGGACATGAGTTCTTACTAATTTGCAGAGTTGATTTTGGTTGCTTTAATTTATTCTTGAGTTGTGAAATTGTTAAGCATGTGTTGTTTGAGTCATTTTATTTGTGTTTACTCATACGTGCTTAAAAAGCTTACTGGGTTTGTTGTTGCAACCTAGTGCACTATTCCATGGGGTAGGGGTTATTCCTGCAGGTTAGGACAACAAGGGTTGAGACCGCGGCGTGTAGTTGCAGCAGTGTTAGGTTCAGAACCTATTTTGTTATTGTACTGTTGTTTGTAGTATGCTCTTAGTGAGCGTTTGCATTTTACTTTGATGCTTTTGAGTTTATGTAAACACTTGGTGATATAATATTTGACTCTAGTGACTGAGTCTGTATTGACATTTATGGACTCAAATTATTTTGTTGCTTAGTTTAAATGAAAAAAAATTCTAAGCATTTGAGCGATTTGTTGAGTTATCGCGTTTTAGATTT
The DNA here is from genome assembly GCA_002564525.1 of Rosa multiflora. NCBI lineage: Eukaryota > Viridiplantae > Streptophyta > Magnoliopsida > Rosales > Rosaceae > Rosa > Rosa multiflora. The sequence goes on along the minus strand of BDJD01000765.1, from coordinate 151,790 downwards.
GAATTTCATTTATTCAAAATTCTGGGCGTGACAGTTTGGTATTAGAGCGTAAGATACATATTTGGTGATAATCAGTACTACTCGAGTGATGACCCGTCTGCAGCGGATCCCCATCATATACTCTTCAGTATTGATGTAGTCATTGGGTATGTGGGAATGTTTAGTGTCGTCTTGAACGTTAGGTCGTCAGAGCATAGGTTGACTCTGTAGGTGAAGTATATGAGCTTTGTGTACCCTCCTTGTGTTAGTGTCTTGGTTTATGCGGTCTTTGTATTTAATTTATACTTGTGTTTAAGTTTTATACAAGTATTAACCAAGTGTTGCTATGCTTCTTAGGTGATGGATCCTCGGAGAGGTAGAGCTAGAGGCCAAGGTAGGCCCCAAGGAGGGGGTAGAGCTAGAGGTAGAGGAAGGATTCCTCATGTAGAGGAGTTCTATGAGGAAGAGGAGGTGGAGGTACTGCATGTTGTGGAGCCTGTTCCTCTTACTGTTGAGGTAGTTGATGTCGCCCGCCTATCTAGGCTGGCTAGAGAGGTTACTAGATTGGGAGTGGTTCCATTCCAGGGAGGTACATATCACATGTTGGCCGATCATTGGATCGAGAACATGGAGACTTAATTTGAGATGATCATCTGTACTGAGATCAAGAAGAGGAAGATAGCCACGTTCTTCTTCAGGGTGAGGCATGAGTGTGGTGGAGCGGTACACAGACAGTTGGAGATCTATCCACCTTAACTTGGGAGGGTTTTGTGGAACTCTTCCGGGACAAGTACTTTCCGGCTTTGGTGAGGGAGCAGTTGGAGCTTGAGTTCATTGCTCTAGCTCAGGGGGATATGAGCGTCAGAGACTATGAGGCACAGTTCTCCCAGTTGTACCTGTTCGTTAGGGCGATGGATGTAGCAGCCTTGGCTCAAAAGTTCCTGCGGGGACTGAAGCATGAGATCAGGACTATTGTCCACCCTTCGACTGCTTACTATGGCTTATGAGCAGGAGCTTAGGATTCATGAGAGTGAGATAATGGTCTCAAGAGATTCCCAGGGAAAGGGGAAGGCGGTTGCCAGGAGCAGTAGTTTGATGGGTCATTGGGGTGAGTCCTGGAAGAGACAACAGACTCATTAGCAGGCTCCAGCTAGGGTGGCAGTTGTACCTGTTAGGATTGCACCTATCAGGCAGATGGTGCCTCTAAGATGTTACAACTGCGGTGAGTTGGGCCATGCTTCCAGAGCGTGCACGAAGCCAAGAAGCAAGGTGTGCTTTACATGTAGATAGGCAGGGCATTTTGCCCGAGAGTGTACCCAACCTCATGATGGTGGGCAGGGTACCCAGCTGAGACAATTGCCTCTGGGGCAGGCTAGGGTGTTTGCTATCGGTCAATGAGGTACAGGAGTGGAAGGTACCTTGTCTGTTTTTAACTACCTTGCTAGAGTATTGTTTGATACGAGAGTGAATCATTCTTTCATATCTAGTTCTGTGATAGATGGGGTGGGTTTGACTCCTATGCATCTTGCTAGATCTTTGTGTGTTACATCGCCTCGCGGGGTTTCGTTTGAGCTTAGTATGATTTGTGATGCATGACCTATTGTGATTTGTGGTAGAGAGTTCTCTGCAGTCTTGATTGTGATTCCGGACCACACGTACGATGTGATTTTGGGTGTATATTGGCTGAGGCAAAATCATGCTATGATTGATTGTTTTGAGTTGGTAGTGTCTTTCCATATCCCTGGACAGCCGGTGTTTCGTTTTCGGTGTCTGAGGTCGGATACTGCTATGAGGGCAGGAGTTTTGGCAGATATAGAGTCTGTGAGCAATGCTACAGTTATTGCAGAGATTTCAATTGTTTCTAAGTATATTGATGTGTTCCAGGAGATACCGGGGTTACCTCCAAGGAGGATAGTGGAGTTTGCTATCGATGTGATACCAGTTACTGCATGTATCAAAAGCACCTTATCGGATGACACTAGCTGAACTTCAGGAGTTGAAGGTTCAGATTGAAGGTTTACTTGAGTAGGGATTCATTAGACCCAGTACTTCTCCTTGGGGCACACTGATGTTGTTTATAAAGAAGAAAGATAGTTCAGTTTGGTTATGTGTGGATCAAGGCCGACCCTTAGGGTTGTCCAGTGAGGCGGTTGCCTCAAGCCACAGGCCGCCGGTTGGTATAATTGTCTCACTTATTATATATATATATATATATATATATATATATATATATTATTTGTGAGACATAACCCCGTGTGCCAAAGTGGCATAGCGGAAAAGCAACCTTGACATACAAATGCGCTGAGACTTTATAGGTTCGAATCCCTAGCTGTTTATTTTTCTTTATTTCTTCCTTTTACTTCTTCTATTTTTTCCCCCTCTCCTGTCTTCTGCTATCTTTAATTCTTTTTTTTTCAAGATAACAGGTCTTATATCTATAAAGATATATATAAGAATAATATAACATTAAAAACTATGCCCAAAAAGATTTTAAATCTTATGACAATTTCATCAATGCTATTTCATTAATGTTGTCAAACTAGTGAAATAAAACATTATATCCTTGTTTTGACATAAATAATTTTTTTTTTAAAATATGGGCTAAATGTAATTACTATCCTGTGGTTTGAGTATAAAATCAATTCAGTTCCTGAATTTCTAATTTAATCAGAAACACCTATGCACTTTCAATTTTGATCTAATAGGTCCAATCCATTAGTCTTCCGTTAAGTGAGTCCGTTAACTCATTGATATGGCTCATGTGGGGCCTATGTCTTATGATGTGGTGTTGAGGTGGCATGCATAGTCAGCTTAAGAGTGGGTCCCACTAATAAAAATTTATCAAATAAAATGATTTTTAACAAATAATCTAACCTTAACTTGAACCCACAACCTCTTACATACAATGATACATGCAAGTCACACAACAAACCACCACACTAGCCTCACAATATTTTAAATTTTACTCATATTTTATATTTATACTATATTCCTTATAAAACCAAATAAAAATATTTATTTATGATATTCGGTTAACCTTAGTTTTTATATTAATACTATATCCCTTGAATAGACTCGAGTACTTCAAAAATTTCATCATTAATTTTTTTATTTTGTTTTGTTTCTAAGTACTTTTGATGAAGATGCATGAATACTTGAGTTTTAATTGAGCCGAAAACAAACCTAAGTTAATGAATATTTTATCTCTTGCTAAGTATTTTCTTTCAAAAAAATATATTTTATTTCTCCTTTTGATCTAAAAATATTTTATTTCTCATAAAATAAAAAAATGGTTAATGAATTTTTGTTTGAAATTTTAAGAGATAAGCCCAGTACCATTTGGTCTGGTGGCATAGTCTCATCTTCGTAAGTAGAAGGTTGTGAGTTTGACTAATGAAAGACTAGTTATAACATTTGAGTTGTTTATCTGATAAAAAAAAATAAAAAATTAAGAGATATAGTTTGACGAAGAGAAAATTCAAGGGACATGATATAAATATAAAAACTGAGAATAATTTATGATAATGCAAGATTAGCATGGTGGTTTGTTGTGCGGGTTTTATTCTAGAGGTTATGAATTAAAAATAATTTCAATTAATTATATATGACGTGGCAAGTTTTAATAGGGTGGTGATATTACCACAAAATACAAGTGGTGACTGGTGAGCAAATTTGAATCCTAAGCTTACTAGAAATGCTTTATTTTTAATAGATTTGTAATAGTAAGACCCACTCATTCAATCACATGGTGGCATGTTATCAAAGAGGAGCCCACAAAATCCATATAAACTCCTAAGCTGACTAGACATATCACTTCATCGTCATGTCATAAAATATGGGTCTCACATGAGCCACGTCAGCAAGTTAACGGACTGACTTAACATATTGAATTTATTAGATCAAAATTAAAAGTACAGGGGGGTGCTTTTGATGAAATTAGAAGTTCAGTGACTAAATTAATTTTGGACCCAAACCACATGGTAGTAACTAATATTTAGCCCTTTAAATATTAAATATATAGTTTTTAATAAAGATTAATCTCACAACAATACAAGTATACAACTATGGAATGAAGAAAAAGAATATGACACTAAATCTTCATTTTTTTTTAAACAAGGCAGAAGCCAATAAATTGATCGATCATAAACTAGAATGACTATTACATACCCTCCTGCTATCAATTAGGGGTAGGCAAGAAGTTGTGCTAGTACCCACAGTGGTATGTAGAAACTAGGACACTCATTTGACATTAAATACATCGAAATAACATGAATCTTGTTTCGGTACTACTCCAGATGATATGCTAGAAGCACAAAAAGTGCATTGGTCCCTAAAAAACCTTAGGGAATTATTGAAAGTAAACTAATTACTAACATAGAGTAGACCTAAAACAAAACACATGCCCCATTCACTCAAGCTCAAAGAATGTCCTCAAAACCTTAGCAGGTTGGCCCACAACAGGCCCAGTGCACCAAACTCCTACCTCCAGAGGCCACAACATACGATCAGCAGCCACGCCATGCCGCTGCCACGCACACGTCGCTGTCGACCCGCATCGATCCCAGATGTTGCTACCGCCGACCACCGTCGCATGAAAGATGCAGACCAAGAATCTCGTCCTCCAAGTGCTGCAAGATCTCGTCTTCCAAGCGCCGCAACCTCTAGATTGGAATAGTCCGACCTTTGTGCTTCAGGTAGTCGCACAGAAAACACCGCCGCAGCCCATCTTGCTAAGATTCCAAATAAGCAACACTCTAAGAAATGTGATCATGAGCCCAACCATCGAATGGCTAGTCCGGTAGCAGTCATAGGCGATCGCAAAGCCAGAGGCCCGCCTAGAAGTCGCGCACCGCCGGACGAACGTAGTTGCATAAACACGAAGGGTTGGCTCTCACAAAAATATACAAAAAAAAAAAAAAAATAGTTTTGAGTTATTTTTTCCTTTCTTTCTTACAGTGGAATATAAAAATTATTATAAAATTAAGAAAAATGTTGTAGTGTTTAAGTAAATCCAAATTATGTCTGGTCCAAACTCTAGGTTACTTGACCTAGTGGTAATAGGGTTATTAACTAGAGATAATCTCAGAGAATCTTAGAAATATTCTTCAATGTATGATTACCTTTCCTTGTACGATTCAGATTCTATGCATTGTAATCCTCTATATAAAGAGGCTCTGATTATCAATGAGAATACATAACAATTTTCTCTCAATTCCCGTTTCTCTAAAACACGTTATCAGCACGAAGCTCTAACCCTAAAACCTAATAGCCAAAACCCTAAATCCGTATACAAAACCTTGAAACCCTTCCGGCCCCCACTGCCCACCTTGAAGCCCTCCATCCCAAGAGTCCAGAACTGGCGGCGCCACCCCAAAAATGGGCCGGAAACCTATCGAATCGGCCACCGGAAGCTCCAAACCACCCGCAGCAAATATTCCACCGATTCATGACCTTCCAGACCTCCAATTGCTACCAAATTTTTACAGAACCAGAGCCTTATATCATAATCTGGGAACCGAAATTTTTTTCCTCGGAACTGGCTTAAAAATACTTGAACCGGCCACCTGAGGAATTGCAACCTTGAACCGCCAGAAGCAGAAAAGAAAAGAAAAATAAAAGAAGAAGAAAGAAGTAGCCCAGCCCAGAAGGAAGAAGACAAAGCCAAGCCCAAAGGTCAAAGCCCAGCCCACTGACGTCAGCCAGCCATGTCAGCATTAGTGCCACGTCAGTCCACCGGTCAACATCCAGTCAACACAGTCAACATCCAGTCAACACAGGTCAACTCTAGTTAAAGACTTTTCTGGCGACTTTCCAGCCAGATTTACGACAAGTTTCCGGCCACTTTTCCTGGGACCTTCCGACCACTTTCCGACAACTTTTTCCTGCCAAATTTTCCGACGACCTATTTCAAGGTATTTTTTACTAAAAGTTCCCATTTGTGAGTTTTTATTCATTTTCTCTTCTTTTTCTCGGGGACTTGCAACCTCCCTTTCTTCTACCCCCTTTTCTTTTTCATAGGGGAGACCAAAAGCTGAACTGTGGGGGTTCGTGCTCACTCCAAGCTTAAAACTTGTAGAGTCCTCCAAACTTAGAGTTTGTTGAGATGCTATGATCGACCACAAACACATCATTGTTTTGATCTAATCCAATTCCTCTTGGAATTGAATTTCTTGGAAGCGACTACGCTCAGAAATTTTATATGTTTTCGTGGTAGCCTTTTACGCTCCAAAACTAACCATAATTTCTTGTTCTTTTTCAAGATGAGTAACCTGAACAGACTGGACTTTGCTCCATTGGGAACAACTGGCTCTAGATATCACAAGTGGGTTCATGGTGTCCGTCAGCATCTCAAGGCCGATGGAGTCCTGTGTACGATTCTCGAGCCTAGCCAGGACGTGCTAACTATTGAGTAAGCTCAAGCTTTGGAAGTAAATAGAGCAGCCTTAGAGGCAAATAAGGCGAAAGCCATCATCATAATGACTCGTCATATGGATGATTCGCTCCAGTACGAGTATATGAATGAAGAAGACCCCAGAAGGTTGTGAGTCTCACTCGAAGAAAGATTTGGCAACGTCCGTGACTCCCTGCTTCCTAACCTAAAAATGAGATGACATAGCCTCCGCTTCTGTGATTTCAAGTCGGTTCTTGACTACAACTCGGAAGCACTTCGCATTAAATCCTTAATGGAATTCTGTGGTAAAGAGATCACAGATGCGATGTTGATTGAGAAGACTCTCTCTACCTTCCCCGTCTCTGCATTGATGGTTGCTAAAAACTATGGAATCGATGTTATTGCAGGACAGATCACAAGGTTTCATGAGCTCATTGGAGCTATGAATGTCACTGAAAAGCATGACAACATTCTTGTGAAGAACTATAATTCGAGATCCGTGGAAAGAGAGCATATTTTGGAATCCAATTATAGTCACGCCCTCTTAGGGATACTTCTAGACGTTCTGCTTTATATCTTAGGGATACTTCTGGACGTTCTGGTTTATATAATCGCTCTACTTGGGAAGGTAACCGCCAAAATAGGCAAACACGAAACTGAAGAGGTCAACGTAGAAAAAGAGAGGGAGGCAACGCCTCTGGCCATGTTGGTGGCGAAACCAACACTAAGAGCCATCTAAATGACGCTTTCAAAGCACCTCAATCAATGGAGTTTGAGCAAAGAGATGTATGTTCTCGATATGGAGTATCCGATCATTGGGCACACATTTGTAGAGCTCGTGAAGAAATTATCACCGCCCACAAAGCATATTGTGAAGCAAGAAAAGCTCACGATGTGGAACAAGAAGATCAAAATGATGATCTAGAGTGAAGGGTTAAAGACTACAAATCTAGCTGGGATCAATAGATCGCCAATTCTTTTTAAGTCTTTATTTTTCCAAGTGATGTAATAGGCAATTGTCATATATTTTTGTAGTAAATGACAATGGTTTAGTCTTTCTTCAAAGAAGGCTCACCCAAAGTAAGTGTGATGTCTAGGAAGGTTATGAGATTAGTGGTACTTAATCGAGCCTTGCTCCACCGACATTTCTCTACTCACCTGGTCACATTTATTTTAGAATTACAGAAAGAAGTTAGACAACTACCATTGTTTTGCCTTAGCTAGCATTTTGGATTAGATTCTCCTAATGGTTAAGAGACAATGATATACTCCGTTGGCTTATGGATAAAATTTCGAGTTCTTTTCATTATGACTCAATTTTGATTCTGATCATATTACTTTGTGACTACGATGGCTGGGTCATCAGTATTAATTCAAGGACATGGAATAGCCCAAGTCCCCCCTGCCAAATGGCACCTTGATTACTGTCAAAGAAACTCTCTACGCTCCTAGGGCAAATTTCACCTATGATTAGCCAACGGATTCCATGCGAAAACGCATGAAGAGAACGGAAATGAGTTCCTTTGCAATACCTCTAACGATTGCAAACAAAGGCGCATATTAGAGAAGTTTATGTGTCTCTCTAGTGGACTCTATGTCACTATTCGAGCTATTAAATCCAATGAAGTTATGAGAGAAGATTTCTTGGATTTAGACACATATTGACTTTGTCACGAGAGGATAGGTCATCTTGGTTATGATATGATGATCCGTCTACTAAAGACTTCACATGGACATCCTTTTTCTCGAGCAAAACGAAGCATGAATCAAAAGTTGATTCTTGGACTAAGTATGACCGGCGCTGCTGCCTAGGGCACCACCTCCGTCCACCACCTCCGTCCACCACCAGCTTAGGGCTGGCACAGTCCCTATCCATGACGCCATGGATGGCGTCCATCATGGTGATGGCGCCTCAGGTGATGCTGCAATCACTAACTTGCTTCAAATAGCGTTTCAGACGCTCAGGCCCAACCAAAATCCTCATTGGTTGCTTCTAAAGCCTCTCGCTCGTTTTACAAAGCCCGTTCCTTAGAGAAATTAGGACTGAGACCGTCCTATGCAAATGATATAAAAATACTCATTATGTTCTTACATAGAATCCATAAGGATTCTGTGGACTAGTTCAACCAACTTGCGGACGTTTAAATATCTTATGACGTTGGTTGATACGCAAACACGCTGGTCACGTGTTGTGCCATTGTCCATTTGTAATGCTGCGTATGCTACACTCCTAACACATATCATATGACAACGGGATCACTCCCCAGCTCATCCTATTCAGTCAATTGGATTTGACTATGCTAGAGAGTTTACATCGAAGACTTTCGATGGTTATTACAATGGGACTGATGTCGGACATCACATTCCCATGTACACACCCAAATGGTGTCACGGAAATGACTACGATAATAGTCCGGACATTGGTAATGCGCACCAATCTCCTTTTATCCTCTTGGGGTGATGCAATATCGCATGCAACTATGCTAATTCATCTACGACCTACCGCCACTCAATGTATCTATGTGTTACAGCTAGTGACTGGGTACAAGTATTTTGTACTGACGCACATTTGAGTGAGCCATTTATGTGCCAATTGCGCCACCACAACGCACTATGATAGGTCTTTACAGACGAATGGGCAACTCAGTTGGATTTGAGACTCCAATAATCGTCCGCCACTTAATGCCCTTGTAAGGCGATCTCCTTACCACTAGATTTGCAGATGTCACTTTGATGAGACAGTCTTCCCGTCGTTAGGGGGAGATAAGAAAAAGAAAGTTCAGCAGGAACGACAGGAATTGTCGTGGTCTGTCCCCACTATGTCTCAGCTCGATCCCTGTTAAAATGACGATATCACACACATTTGTTGCAAATATGCCTGCAAGGAAGGACATCCCTACAAGAGGACGTAGCGCTACCCTACACGGAGATAGGCAGGGAGCCAATGCCAAAGAGAGTGACACTCTGGCGTTATAGGCCATGGCCCTAGCTAGGATGCGTGGGAGGCCCGTGGATTCGAAGGATACTTTAGAACATTCCAATCCTTTGATCATCAAGACTCAAAATCCGTCTCATGAGAATCTTCCGGGTTATGGTTATCGTTGGGGGATGCCTAGACGTCAGAACCTATTCCTGAGAATATAGAGCTCTATGAAAATTACACTACTGTACATGAGACGTGGGATAGAAACTCCATCATAATTGATGATGTAGTCACGCATTTCGTTGCACATGAGTTTGTTGAGTCAGATGATATAGAACCACGCTCCGTTGATGAATGAATGCCAACGTAGAGAAATCTGGCCTAAATGGAAAGATGCGATCCAGGTTAAGTTGGATTCTCTAACGAAGAGGAAGGTTTTTGTGCCAGTGATGCCAACACCTCCTAACATAAAACCTATTGACTAATGGGTCTTCGTTAGAAAGCGTGTTGAGAAAAAGAGATGGCAATCTCACCTTATGATTTAAGGCTTCTCACAAAACGCCTTGGAATCGATTATGATGAGTCATACTCTCTCGTAATGGATGTCATTACACTCCACTACCCTATCAGTTTGGTAATTTCCAAATTACTGAATATGCAGCTTACAAATGTGGTTACTACGTATCTCTATGGGGATCTAGATACATAATATACATGAAGGTTCATGGTGAACTTCATTTACCCAAGTCAAGTGGCTCTAGACCACGGAGTGCGTTTGCAATAAGGTTGAAACGCTCACTAAAGTGACTACTTGATTGGGAAGATATATACTCGTGCGTTTCCATAACAAGTTTCGGATTCTATCGCGGTTCATGTTAGACATGATCTTCATTGGAAGCCCTTAAAAAGTTAAGGGAAACCGCTGAACATTTGAAATCTGAGTTTGAGATGAAAAATTTTGGGAGAACACGATTATGCCTTGATTTGGAACTTGAGTACTGTACATGTTGATAGATGCTTAGACATTTTGACAAGGTCAAGCCTTCAAGCACCCCTATGATTGTCCGTAGTCTTGATCCTGAAAATGATCATCTTCGTCTGAAGAATGATGACGAAGATGTGCTAGGGGCAAAAGTGCCTTACTTGAGTACAATAAGCGCATTATTGTACTTAGCTCAATGCACAAGACCGGACATCTCATTTGCAGTGAACTAGTTAGCTAGATATAACTTTGCACCAACGCAACACCATTGGATTGGTGTAAAAGATATCTTTCGGTACTTGAGATGTACGATTGATATGGGCTTGTTCTATCCCTACAGAGAGACGATGGATTCGGACCCATCACACACCAGGAACGCCGCCAACACTGGCCTGCGCCCATTATCCCCATCCCAAAACGATAAGCATTTTGAAAGGTTTTGCTGATATTGGGTATCGCTCTGACCCACACAAAGGTCATTCCCAAACTGGTTAAGTGTTCACCATGGGTAAAGACCGTGATATCTTAGAGGTCTACAGAATAGACCCTAGTCGCTATATCCTCGAACAATGCAGAGATCTTTGCTCTTCACGAAGTGGTTCGTGAATGTATATGGATTGGATCCATAATTACACATGTTCGAAAAATTGTGGTTTGAAATCTACCATAGATGAGCCTACGAGCATTGAAGATAATACTGCTTGTTTTGAACACATGAAGCAAGGCTACATCAAAGGCTACAACACCAAGATTTGTCAACTGAGATGACTTTGCACAAGAGTTAAGGTACCAATTGCTGTTGTTCTTTGTGGTATTCAGATAACAGATAGTATAGTAGTTGCTGTTGTAGTAAACTTTATCAGACGACAGTTTTCTGGTATTGTCTGATTCATGTATCAGACGGCATTGAGATAGACAACAGCAAACTCTATATTCAGACGACAGTGAAAAACTGTCGTCTGATTGAAAAATTGGTGTAGGCGCTCTTCACGAAGTGGTTCGTGAATGTATATGGATTGGATCCATAATTACACATGTTCGAAAAATTGTGGTTTGAAATCTATCATAGATGAGCCTACGAGCATTGAAGATAATATTGCTTGTTTTGAACACATGAAGCAAGGCTACATCAAAGGCTACAACACCAAGGATAATCAGCAACAACAGACTCCCCTTAAGATCAAAGTGAACTAGGTTCAATCTGAGGACAGTGTGGCAGGCTTGCTCACTAAGTCATTGCCTAAATTCCACTTTCGAGGAACATGGTGGTAGCATCATTTGCGGAAGTGATCCAAACTCCCATGCCGTAGTCATCAGGGGGAGATGCAGACATCAGGGAGAGATGTCTTGCTCACTAAGTCATTGCCTAAATTCCACTTTCGAGGAACATGGTGGTAGCATCATTTACGGAAGTGATCCGAACTCCCATGCCGTAGTCATTAGGGGGAGATGCAGACATCAGGGGGAGATGTCTACATGTATGGTCTTGAAACGTGAAGGGTGTGTTGTGCTCTTTTTCCCCTTCGACCGAGGTTATTTTTGGCCCACAAGATTTTTGTTACTCGGCAAGGTTTTTAATGAGGCAGCGAGAGGAGCACCATGTTTGGGCAACACAAGGGGGAGAGTTTAAGTAAATCCAAATTGTGTCTGACCCAAACTCTAGGTTACTTGACCTAGTGGTAATAGAGTTATTAACTAGAGATAATCTCAGAGAATCTTAGAGATATCCATTCAATGTATGATTACCTTTCCTTGTACGATTCAAATTATATGCATTATAATCCTATATATAAAGAGGCCCCTATTATCAATGAGAATACATAACAATTTTTTCTCAATTCCCGTTTCTCTAAAACATGTAGAACTTTATTTATTTCAATATTCTAAATAGTTAAATAAAATTATTTTTATTTACTCAAATTAAAATTTTAAAATTGTGCTTTATAATGGGATGAAACGAGCACAAACCATTTATTGGCCCGGTACAAACGCGACCCGTTTATTGGTCCGGCACAATATAAGTTCGGGCCATAAACTGGATCTGACTTAATATTTAACTAAATGGATTAGCACAAGCCTGACACGATAATAAATAAGCTGATCCAAACAAAACACGAAACACGAATAGACCGGCGCGGTCCGTTTGCCGCCTCTACTTCCGATAAAGGGGATGTGCTCCCACGTGTTACGATTTTGCACGGTGTTTTTCCAACATTCCAAACTGTACCCAAAAAAATAAAAATAAAAATCTTAATTGTTTTTGTTTTGGTTAGCAATAGCATACCATGTCCCGGTGCTCGGTGTCTGGCGCTTATTCGGTTGCTGTTGCTATCAGGCAATGAACCAAATCCAATCACTGCAATTAGGGTTCAAGAGTTTCCTCAGTCTCACCAGGTTGCACATACCTTTGATTCCTCGTGTTTCTGTTTCCTTAGTCATTTTCAGTTACAGTTGCAATGACTGACCGACATTGATAGCTTTACAGTTGCTCCCAGGAATCTTAGAAGTGGAGTGCTTAGAGTAAAAGCAACAACAGCGAGACCCATTTCGAGTTCAACAAAGAAGCCCGTGCTCAAAGCAGCAATGGAAGCAAACCCCACTGTTATCAAGGTACCTCGATCTCTATGCTTTTGTTGTGGGTTACTTTTCATTGGGTTTTTGATTGATTGGTTGATTAACCTACTTTTTTAGGAGATTGAGAGTTTGAAAGGTGACCTCTCTAAGATTGAGGCAATGACAGTTGAACAACTCAGGACAACACTGAGGTAACATTCAACTCTTAAGACTTGATCGATTGATTAACCATTTATAGGTACATGGTGTTGTTTATCATGTAATGGTAGTAAAGATTAGTGTTTTACAATGGTTTCAAACTCGACTTGCCTGTCAGGAATATTGGGGCCTCTGCCAAAGGTCGAAAATGCGAACTTGTGTCTTCACTGAAGTGCTTTCTGGAAAATAAGATAGATGGTATCTATTTCTTTCATGTGCTGCTCTGAACTAGAAAACTGGAATTAAATAACAACAATTGATTTTAGACTTTTTTTTTTTTTTTTGTCTTGTTCTTCTCCAGTTTGAATGTTTAAATTTTCTTTGCATTTCCAGGTGAAAGTTCCCAGGTAATAGAACAGCAAGTATCCTCCACCATTTGTGTTGAAACTGTATCAGCCAAAACCGAGACCGAACCTTTATCTAATGAAGACCAAGTTCAGAATCTCAACACTGTTTCCGATGTTCAATTACGTCAACGGAATAAGCGAACGTCATCATCTAAGAGTAAAACTGTCGATGGTGATGATAAGGTTGTAAAGAAAGAGAAGCTATCAATTGAATCAGATGAAGTTTCAGGTACTGTAAAATGCTTCACCAGTTTCTCTTAATTGAGTGTATTTTCATATGCTTATCCAGCTAGACTGGTTGTGCTTGTACTGTTGTCTATCTAGTTGGAAACCTCTCAAGGACAAGGAGGAAAGTATCTTCAAAAGCTGCGAGTATTACCGTCAAAACCGACGATAAGGTAGCTGAACCATGGACGGTTCTTGCGCACAAGAAACCTCAGAAAGATTGGATTCCTTATAATCCTAAAACCATGAGGCCCTCACAGCTTACTAGGGAGACTAAATTTATGAAGCTTATGTCGTGGAATGTCAATGGTTTAAGGGCATTATTGAAGTTAGATGGATTCTCTGCTTTGCAACTTGCTGAAAGAGAAGATTTTGATGTATTATGTCTGCAGGAGACCAAAATGCAGGCATGCATTTCTTTCTTTTGTTTTTTTTTTTAAATTTTTTTTTTTACTACTTAAAGGTTAATTAATTGTCTATTATAGACAAATTCGTTCCACAATTTGGCTTGTGAAATTTTATGCCCTTTAGCATGATGAGTGTTGAGTGACACACACACACACACACACACACATATGTGTGTGTGTGTGTGTGTGTATGTATGTATAATATGTTTCTTCTAAACATTATGGGCCTATGCAAGCCCTAAAATTCATTTTCAAGAAGCTTTGCATAGTAGTAGAATTGGGTACTTGTGAGGAAATGAAGGTGTAGAATTTTCCTTGGTGTCTTTTCTGTACATCACATGAATGGAGGTTTCTTTCATACTGGCATTCATAGGACCTTGAATTCAAAAGTAGAAAGTATTAATGGCATGTACTGGATTGCTACAAACTGCGATATCTATGCATGCTAAGCACTAGCAAGAATTTCTATTTAAATTGTTAGGAAATTTGGACAATAGTTTGTATGTTTGTGGCTGAGAAGTTAGTGTTTGCCCCATATTTTTAGTTTCAAACATTTGTCCATTCTAAATAACGGAGTATCTGAATTTGAAATATCAATAATAACTCAGAATATTACTTTCTAATCGAGGCTATCAAGCTAAATTGTATAAGTATAAACCTTGTGTTCTGAAATTAACTAAAAGGACAGTTTCTAAGCCATTAGTGGTCTCAGATATGTAACTGCTAGTATGAAACCAAATCTGCTATTGTTTATTGGCCAAAAAGGTTTTGCTATTGTTTAGTGTCCATTATTTCTATGACCTTTTTCTTCTCCTTTTCTGTTGCAGTTTCTATTTTATGCATTCTCTTATATTAACTTTGGGTACAGGAGAAGGATGTTGAAGATGTGAAGAGGTCTCTCATAGACGGCTATGAGAATAGCTTCTGGACATGTAGTGTTTCCAAGCTCGGTTACTCGGGAACTGCGATTATCTCCCGAGTATGTATTGTATTCCTTATTTACGAGCTAATTTGATATCTCTGGAACATCTAGCATTTAATTACCACTACTCTCTTCATTTATTCCTGTGTTGCAGAGTGTTGTGGCTGTTTAATGTAACTTAAACCCTGGTCACCTATTTATTTCCATGAAGATTTTTACAAAAATACAGATTCTGTCATCTTTTATCATTAAAAGGTTTGATATATGATGAGTTTAATTATACATGAAATCTTGTTCTGGCTACCTCAAGATTATCTTGAAGAAATTATGACGCGAATGGTTTCTGAAAGTCCTACTATAGTTCAGCAACAGAGTTAATAATCAAGATTAGCTCAGTTTGCTGCTCCAGTTATTACAGGGAGTTATGAATGAAATGCGCCAGTTCATTACGGAGACATCATTATTTGAAATTTAAGCCTTCTATTTTGGTTTTTCTTGTTAATCTGGTAGTTACTATTGGCCTTTGTCTAACAGGCAAAGCCACTTTCAGTTAGCTATGGACTTGGCATGTCAGATCATGATAGCGAGGGGCGGATTGTAACAGTAGAGTTGGATTCATTTTACCTGATAAGTGGATATGTTCCTAATTCTGGAGATGGTTTGAGGAGACTGGTATGTAATGTCAAGCATACTGCAGCCTGATTCCAGCCAATAGTATTTGGGGGATGCCTTCTGGGCTAACATTGTTTTCTTTTTCGGTTCCAGACATACAGGATTACAGAATGGGATCCATCTCTCAGTAATTACATGAAAGTAAGTATGGTTTTAATTGCTTTACCTCTTGAAGTATGGCGTCCATAAGATGGACTTAATTCTTTTTTCTCAAGGCTTTTTAAATACACCAGTATTCTTGTGTTTCATATTGTATATCTTATTACTAAATTCGACCTTAATATTTCATTTCAAATTTTAGAAAATTGCTTTCTCTTTGGGGTAGTGTTGATCATCATATCTCCTCTAAGTAGTAACATTTACAATTTATATACTAAATGCTTGTAACCTTGAATGACAAAACCACCATATTGAATTTTGTGTTCTTGTAAGTGTTTTACTTTTTCTTTTATTGGAGAAAAAAAAATGCTCTTTCTTCGAATATCCTTTTCTTAAATGAAACAATTTTATATGGTTTTGATGAGGTGGTATGGTGCTTATGGTTCTTTCAATTTATATCCAGGAGCTGGAAAAGTCAAAGCCAGTAATTTTAACTGGTGATTTGAACTGTGCGCATCAAGAGATAGACATTTATAACCCAGCTGTAAGTTATCCAGATTTTGTTGTGAATAAATCTTTTTGGCTTCCTGGTTGATCGCCTGAGGAAGAGTATCCCTGTTGTATTCATAGGACGTCACCTCAGAACACTAAGAATATTGATTTCCCAAGCTTTTCCTGCACATTGTGTCAATCCATGAACTTTTACCTACATACTCTCGCTAATACTAAGAACCCTATTTTGTAACATTGTTCACTTTTTATATGCAATGTGTCACTTACACTTGCTAGAGGCAACAAAGATGTTAGGGTTGGTGTAATCTTATAACCTTTCCTGTGTCAAAGTTTTTCCATAATCCCAAACTTTCTTAATTTTTTTTTAAAAAATTTGAGTGATGGTTATTAGGATCAGTACTATGTCACAGCAAAACCATGAAAATCTCAACCAACATTTATATGACGAAATTAATAAATGATTTCACCCTTATCATTTATACTCCGGTCAAATACATTGAGCTCAGCCAAAGTTCTAGTTTAAAGTTTCAGGGGGAAATCTGTACTATTGAACCTGGCCAATTTAGAATCCCAAGTGTTCTTTATCAGCATAATACTAGCAAGTCCTATACTGGTCTCACATGATCCATATCTTGAATTGTGGCTTTTTATCCTGCAATGGCTTTTAACCTTTTTCAAGGAAAAAATGAGGGCGATAAAATAAGCAAATTGGAGCATTATGCATCTCCAATGGTTTTGCATACAATCTCAGTTTGATATATTGTTCCTTTTACTTAATACATCTATAGGGAAATAGAAGAAGTGCTGGGTTTACAGATGAAGAACGGCAATCCTTCGGGACAAACTTTATATCCAGTGGATTTGTGGATACATTTAGAAGGCAACACCCTGGTGTTGTTGGCTATACTTACTGGGGCTATCGACATGGTGGACGCAAATTTAACAGAGGTACTGTAATATCTGTATTCTTAGCTTGATTATTTCAGTTAGAATTCTCATTTCAACTAATATTAGCGACTCCTATTTTCAGTAAAACTAATATAGTTCTCTATCAAGTGTTGTTTTTCCAGTCCTGACCACAAAATCTGTGGACGTATGATTTGCGTACTTATTTTTTGCATTCTTGTATATGTTCGCGTATAAGTGCATTTGCAGGTGATGTTCCTTGCAATGGTTTATATATCAAAACTTAATTGACATGTCAACCAACTGTAAATATATTAAGTGGTTTATCTTATTTGTTACCATCTTTACATTTTATATTGTCATTGCGATTTTCATCTAGGGTGGCGGCTTGACTACTTCCTAGTCTCAGAATCTGTAGCTGCCAAGGTTCATGACTCGTACATTTTGCCTCATATTATTGGTAGTGATCATTGTCCTATAGGCCTTGTAATTAAGCTGTAGGTGGGTAGGACGATGACATGAAAACCAACTTTGCGCATTGTGAATGGCTTCAAATCAGAACTCCAAGGTTCGAGGTGAAATTTTGTATTATCCTTCACCTGTAATCTACTATGCTATATTTGACGTAATGACTGACGTAGTCAGTTCTTTATTACTTTTAGTATGTTGTGATTGCCATTGTCTTCCATTTTCAGCTGTAAAAAATCAATCAAATTGTGGCTGACAAGGTTCATGACTCGTACATTTTGCCTCATATTATTGGTAGCGATCATTGTCCTATAGGCCTTGTAATTAAGCTGTAGGTGGGTAGGACGATGACATGAAAACCAACTTTGCGCATTGTGAATGGCTTCAAATCAGAACTCCAAGGTTCGAGGTGAAATTTTGTATTATCCTTCACCTGTAATCTACTATGCTATATTTGACGTAATGACTGACGTAGTCAGTTCTTTATTACTTTTAGTATGTTGTGATTGCCATTGTCTTCCATTTTCTGCTGTAAAAAATCAATCAAATTGGTCATTATATATTTGTGTGGTGGTTGCTATTAAAAGTTTCATGATTTTTTTTTTTTGAGAATAAAAAGTATGATGAATCTAGAGGAAGTATTGTTGCACTCAAGTTTGTTTATGTGCGGTATTGAAGTTTGAAAGAGTATTAAATTCAGAAATTTCATTTGATTTCAAGGCATGTCTTGCAGTTTTAACATATCATTATATCCCGTTTATGGATTGATGTAGTGAACAACTATCTGGAGCAGTGTAAGCTAGACTTCTACGATGGACTTAGGCAATTGCTCATTTTCTATGAAGAACAAAGGATTGCCAATGCTCAATGCTTGTGAGAATCAATTTCGAAAAGGAAATGCTAGACACTAACTAAAGCTAAAGGGCACATTGGACTGCCTAATCTAGCTGAATGTAAGAGAATAAAACAAAAACCTAACAGAGGGCTGAAGGTGCAGATTTCCCATGTTTGGACTTCAAACTGCAACTGCAGGCAATCAGCTACTTTTGTCTCGTATAATTCATAGCTAAAGATAACCTATAATAGGCAATGAAAGAGCAGCTGCTGTTACTAAATAACTGGAGCTGCTTCTGAAATGGTGCCACTCAGATTTATGAGACTCCACAACGCATTGAGAACTTGTCCATTGACACGGTGTTGGAGAAAAACAGTTATGTAGACATCAGCCCCGCCAATCAGTTCGGTCTTCGTTTTCTTTGTCTTCTTCAGGGTAAAGAAAGCTCTTTGCCATACATTGAGTTTCAGACTATCTACAAACCACGGGATAGAAGGCTTGAGCACTTGAGTTTCTTATAGCATCCAAAATGAATCAGTCTGGAAATGATTCTATTACATGATGAATCTTTCACTTGCTTCCCCTCAGCCACTTCTTGTGCAGCTTGCATTAGAGCTTCCCCTATAAAATGGTCAAGACCATATCCCATGTTCACCTACACCAAATTTAATTTCAATGCAAAAAATTTCAGCTTGTCAATTCATCGAACACCTTATGTGCATCTATCAAACTCCACTTTAAGCCTGTCTAACTAGTCAAAAACAAAAGAATCAAACCGCTGATATCGAAGTTCTGCTACAATCTTTGAGTCTAAGTTTCCCATAATCTGAAAATTACGTGTTTGAATAAATCGAATCACGTCAAAGTTAAAATGAAGAAGGGAACCCTGCACGTTAAAAGACCTTGATGCAGAGACAAAAAAATCCCAAACCTTTTTATTTTTATTTATTTTTTTATTTTTTTATCGAGATCACACGGTTACTCATAGGCTTCCTAGGCCAAGAGACTAATCCCTGCCAGGGGATCATGTCCAAACTTTTTTTTTTCATAGTTAACGGCAATTAACGATAGTTAACGGTATAGTTAACCGGAGTTGAGATGAAAAACAAAAAATTGGGGGAAGATTGATGTGTCGATTTTAATTAAAGTAAATTCACAAGCTCTAAAGCCGGATCCTTTTTTCACAAATAGACAGTTTGAGTTTTGAATAGGTCTTTAGTTTTTGTGCTGGACTTAATTTACTTGAATAAGTATGTTTGTTTCGCCATATTATTCCAAGGAGAACACCTACTTACTTATCTACGAAATGAAAATGCAATCTTGTCAAATGAAGTTAGATTAGATGTTTTTGGTCCAAAATGTCGTTTGGTTGAAGAAATTAGAGCTTTGTGCAAGCATTTTTGTGTAGGTACGTTGTGTTCACTTTAGGGTCTCAACTAGAACCAGCTCACTGGCCATGCTTTGCATCTTATAGCTATCAAGGGTCTTTTGCATAGGCCACTGCATTCATCTTATGTAATTTCTCTTTAATCTCATTTTTTTTTTCTTTCACCAACCACTAAATGGTTTTGTGTCTGGAGGCCCCTTGCGTTTCAAAAAAGCAGTTGGACATAGGGATTTGTCTTACATCGATGACAAGGATGTGGATTTTGAAGATGCAAGAACTAGTGAGTAAACTAATAGCACTTTCTACTTGGTTTGGTACGTTCTATAGTAAATGCTCCATATTTTGTTTGATTTAGGTGATCGAAGCTCCTTTACCAAAAGCACCACTTGATTAGCTATAGAAGGTGTACAACCAGCTGCAATTCCGGAAAATGCACCTATAGAAGGTTTGTCTCTTTAAGTTTTGGGATTGCCGCACCACTAATTGCTGCTCAGAAATCAGACTGCCACTTTATAAGTTTTGATAACCGCAGGATATGAAAATGTTAAGCTTTTGGCGTTCCAACAAAATAAGTACTGATTGAGGTTCATAGCAATAAGTAAGAGCTGTTTTAATTAATGTCACGTTTCTCGTGGTTTGAGTAATTATCCACTTCGGTTTGCTCTACTGAGAGTTGTCCACAGCTTTCTCCATGCCAGCATCCTCACATACACATTGAACCTTATGTAAGTGTTTCTTTTCTCTTTATGTTGCTAGGAGAACCTCATGCAAGGTCTACTCTGAGAAGTCTTCTTTTCTTTTTTTCAGAGACACCAATTCTGCCATCTGTAGTTACTTGCCTTGTTGCAAAAAGATCGGGAAATAGGTTTGCTGACAACCATTGGGAACTTAGAGACTTCACAGCGAATCTGGTTGCTTCAATCTGCAAAAGGTTAGGCTTGCTTCGTTGCTTGTGGCATCTCTTATTGACATTGCAGTAGCAAGTGGATTATGCTAAGTTCATATATTCACTTTGTAAATGATGCGAATTATGCTTGATTTGAAGCTTCATGACTATTCTTTGTTAGTATTTACAAACTCATATTTTTCTCACGGTCGAGTCCTGGCCCAGACTCTTAGCCTGCTACATCAGGCAAACTTACTTGATGGAGATTGAGTGCACATACTGTTTAGGTTCTGGATAATCCTTAGGTTGCCGATGCCTTTTCCTCAAATCATCACCGTGACCCATTTCGTTTCACTCCGAACATTTCATTTGAAAATCTCTAGTCTTTTTTTCGGAATTATGCTTGTTTAGATAAGTCGGGGAAAAGCTGCATCCTTTTTCATCTTGAGGCCAATTTCTAGTAAAGATGGAAGCTTGGTGATGAGGAATAGATAAAAATCTCTAGTCTTTTTTCGGAATTATGCTTGTTTAGATAACTCCGGGAAAAGCTGCATCTTTTTTTATCTGGAGGCCAATTTCTAGTAAAGATGGAAGCTTGAGGAATAGATATGCAAATTTTGTTTCTTTTGTTCAATGAGAAAGACAGGATGACTGAATCGATTAGGATAATGGTTTGTTCCATGTGATGGCAAAATTTGAATTAAGTTGGATGGTGCATCAGGCAGTAGCTCTACTCTCTTAAGTTGATTCTCCAACCTCATTTGTACGTATCCATTTGATTCAAATGTAATATCTCTTTCTGCTTCATTGGACTCTTAAGTTCGTTCAGTGTGCTCCGTAGTGTATCCAGAAATTTGACATGAGTAGACAGGCATTTTATTGCACTAGATTCTGTGAAACTGCACAAGAGTGTAACAATGGAATCGCAAGTCAAGGAGCGGGCGCCAACCAACCAACACAAGGCATTCTATTGGCAAGTGCTAAACACAACTGATCAATCATTCATGATCAGATTTGGAGTTCCGAAGCTTTTGAGAATAGTGACCCCAACATATGCTCATCAGTTTCAAGCATATAATCTGTATCATTTGGTAGACACAATAGAATTAGTCTCTACCCCTAATGTTATGGAAGTTTTCATCACAGAAATGTTGCACTTGCTATATTTCAGGCCATTGACAATGGTACCTCATTAAGATATATAAAATATGTGTTCTTTTGAGTCTTTTGGATGTAGAAATTTCAAATTTGTGTGCTCATAATCTCTTTTAATACATTATTCATGTCTAACAGCTGGCCTTGGAAGTAAGCAACTGTATCTTCTTTTGAAATCAGTCTCTCAAAAGAATGTGTAACCTAGTCCAGAATCAGGCAGCTAAGACCAATGTTGGCTGCCCAGATACCAATTACTCTTGGAATCATTGCAGAAAAAATTAAGGTGAAGAGCGTGGATTAGACGTTAATTGTGCAAATACTTATGTATTTTTCCTCATTTCTCTTCAACTGAACTCTTTCAGGTTTCTGGAAATTGTACAGATTGTCTACTTGTCTTGGCGGAAAGCTTGAGAACATTTGGACCTTGGTGAGCTACTGAGTTCTCTTTTAAACTGCATGTACCCTCCCACCTTAAATCCTCATTCCCATCTTCCCCAATCCCAACCATTATTATAAAAGTTTAAACGTCCTGTGAGTTTGAAACAAACCAGCTTGATTGTGCTGCTTTGTTTTTGAATTTCATAGCGATGTGACTTTATTAATTTCTTTCAACAGCATGGTTGCCCATGCATTAAGTTATTGACTGCTGGTAGCGGTCAAGCAGAAAGTCTTCAACATGGCTAGTGAGTGCAAAGTTAGTTGTAGCTAGATTGTGGAGCGATTTTCTCCATCATAAATATGTCAAGCAGGTCGACTTTCTCCATCCTCAGTATTCTTGCCCTACTAGGTGTTCTAGCACTTGGCGTGGGGTAATATTTGGTTCCAAATTATTGCAGAAAGGTCTAACATGGAGAATTGGTGATGGAAGCTCAGTTAATTTTTGGACTGATACATGGTTTCATGGAAAACCCTTAACCCTTACTTTTGCTCCTTCTAGTATCACTAATTTTCAAGCTAAAGTAAAGGATTTCTGGAATGAGCATGGCTGGAACATGGATTTATTAAGATCGGTGCTGCCTGATGATCTGATTAGCCAAAAAATTGTGAAGATCCCTGCTGGATATGCTGGTTGTGGTTCTGATAAGCTCATATGGGGTGCTACTTTGACTGGTAAGTTCTCAGTTAAATCTGCATACCTTACTTTACTTCAAGATGAGAATTATACTCCCTTTAATTGGGCTTTTATTTGGAAAATGGCTATTCCTCCCAAGCTGAAATCTTTTTCCTGGCTTATATGTCATGGAAAATTGCTAACGAATGTGGAAAGAGTCAAGAGAAGAATGTCCTCTGACTCTTCTTGCACTCTTTGCCATAACGCTCCTGAAACTATTATGCACTTGTTAAGAGATTGTTCTCATGCCTCCTCTATATGGAATAGGATCATTTGTTTGGATACCATTACTATAGCTATGCATCTGGATTGGATGAGCTGGTTGGCAGCAAATATTCGATGCAAGAGAACTTGTTATGGAGAGTTAAATTGGTGTATTGTCTTTGTTTTTGCTTGCTGGTACATCTGGAAGTAGAGGAATAAGATTATTTTCGATGAGGAGTTTCATTATCCAATTAATCCCAGCAATCTGATCATTGACGCTACTAAGGAGTGGAGCTCAACCTCCTCAAAGAATTTAATTCTTGGCCAAAAGACTACTATTATGCTGCATTGGACCATGCCTCCTCTGAACTGGTGCAAGCTGAATATTGATGCCGCAAAAGAGAGGAGTGGAAAGATTGGTGCTGGTGGGGTTCTCAGGGATTCTTCTGAATCTTTGATTTCTGGGTTCACTGCTAATTTAGGTTGTGGCAGTGTTATTCAAGCTGAGGCCTGGGGTTTGTTATTGGGGCTTAGAATGTCTGTCATTGCTCATTGCCAAAAGATCATTATTGAAAGTGACTCTGATATACGTGTCACTTTAGTGAATCAAGAAGTGGATGAACTGCATCCTTTGAAATCCATTATAAATAGTTTCCAGTACTTGATGCAGAAGTTTGTGAGCTGTGAAGTGAAGCATGTTTTCCGAGAAATTAACATGGTTGCTGACATGCTATCCAAGTGTAGCCTTACTGAGGATTTGGGTGTGCATTTCATGGAGCAACCTCCTCCGCAAGTTATCAATCTCCTTCTTGACGACTTTTGTGAAAGTCCTAAGTTTAGGACCGTAGTCTCTCATATGTAGTTTTTTCTTTTGGGCCCTTTGGGTCCCCATATATCCAAAAAAAAGAAGTTAGTTGTAGATTGTTCTTGTTACGAATACTATAGCAATTGGTTCATGATCTTCTGCCAAAAATTTTGTTGATGATTTAGCATATAGAGTTTATGAATTTAGACTGCCATAGAGACAACTTGAACTTAAATTGTCCTATGGCAATACATAGGCTATTAATAATTTGTATTTTATCTGAAAAGGCATGGTATAGTGTGCTATTCAAATGTACAACTTTTGTTTCTATTAGCTGACACCGCCTAAAACTTTTGGTTATTAGCTGACATGCCTATCAATATTCTCTTCTAAATGCTATCTGTTCTGTTTGTCTTGAGCTCTTTGTTCCTTTGGTCATTAATAAACCTCATAGTGCAGACACTCAATATGTTGACAGATTCATGCTCTCATTTTTGCAGCTTGCTCCAATTTCTCATCGTCCATAAATCAGGGAATGTGTTTGTTAGAAATTCTATTGTATAAGCTGCCTATTGAACATAATGCAATGCTGCTTAAGGTAATACGTTATAGTTCCAAAGTTTATTCTTGTTTACCATTACAGATGTCCACTCTTCCTTGAACTTAGTATGGTTTGTTTTTCATTATAATTGTTAGTGATGGACAAAATATTGTTGTTGTGATCTTCATTCAGAAAATAGAGATTTGTCATTTTTATGAACTTGATACTGTTTGTTCAAAATTATGAACATAGGTGAGTTGGATATCCTCTCTGTTTTATGTTTCTTTGTAC
>BDJD01000765.1:73541-95019 GCA_002564525.1 Rosa multiflora | reverse complement strand
ATGCTGATGACTCAACGTCAGATGCTTCACGCACAGAATCTTCGTTTTCCTAATCCTGAGCGCCTTCCCAAAGTATGACCCTCTCTTTTAACCATTTTCTGATTTGTATCAACAGAAAAATACTTTGAAGTACTTCAAAATCTCCTTTGCATGAACAATAGTTTCCTTTGTTTATTCTTCTTGCAAATTCTATTATCATTGTTGATTCCTTGTTGTTGTCATCATGAAATTCAGGTGAGGAAGTCAATGTGTCCTATCAAGCACGTACTCACTGAGAGAGCAATTGAAGAACCCGATTCCAGGGGTCTGCTGAGATGAAGAGGATGATAAATGCGTTGTGATGGCCTCTACACCCTTGTATTGGATAGTTGTTGATATTGGCGACGCTGCCTAGCTTCTTTATCTCCTTGCATGTAGGACTAGAAACTTGTGGTAATCCGAATTAAAAGGAACAACTTGTAATATGTGATAAATCTTTGATGGCTTTATCTTTCTATTTTGATGAACCCTTTTGGTGGCTTGTTTCTATGTGAGCAAAATAATTAAAACAGTTTCTTATTTCTTCTGCTAGCTATGATTTTTTGAATCTGCATGACAACTTGCTTTATTATTAATGTTACTCCAACCAGTCTGACCATGCTGGCAGCGTTCTACAACTTAGCACCATCAATTATAATCTTGCTTGGATTAAAGGGAAATGAAATATCTCATCAAAAACAGCTTTATTTCCTCACTTCCATAAGAACCAACATGTGAAGAAGACAACCAAAACAATCTTTCCTGCAGTGAGCATTAGCAGAAACCCAAGCATACCAGTCCAGATGCATAGTTCTAGCAATCGTGTCAAAACAAATGATACCACTCCAAACCCCTTCAGCCCCTATACAATCTCTTAGGAAATGAAGCAAGGTTTTAGCCTCGTTATGGGCCACAACTCATGGCATAAAGGACATAAGGAATCAGAAGTCAGTCTTCTTTTGACACTTTCAACATTAGTAAGAACCTTGCCATGCCAAAAGAAGTATTCTGATTTAGGAGAAATGGGCAACTTCCATAACAAGGACCAAGGAAAATCAGCAATATTTTCTTCTTTCACAGTCGTAAGGTAGGCTGATGTGACGGTAAAATGATCATTGCTAGCTCCAACACATATCAGAACCACAGTCATCATAGCCATTTGGAATTTTAATAACTGAGCTTACAACTTTATAACTTAGATTGGATCTGAGAAAATCTAAATTCGATTGCTCACTATTCCAACAATCATTAACTTTTAGACTGCTATCAACAGTATTTATATCAGAGATAATCCTTCTGCATCATTTTTCAAGGCTTTTTTTTTACTAAATTTCATTGTAGATAATATATCCATGATGTACCATGGAGTGTAATGATTCCAAATTATTATACAATTGATATATTTTTTTTAAATGCCTTTCATACTTGAATCAGATCACTTGTAATCTCATTTCCTTCTGTAGTAATACTGTCAAATATTCATCATATAACTTGAGTGTGTGGATTGCAGCATGGACTGGATTTTGTGTCGCATATCAAGCATGAAATCGTATGTCAACAAGTTGTCTGATAAGTTGTGCAACAGATATATTGTCTAGGCTCTTGCACAGACAGTGGCACAGTGGCACCAATATGAATATGAATATGAAGACTAGGCATAGAATGGAGTTGAAGATACTAGCACATTTTTACTTTGTTGTAACGCCTATGGTTGTAGTTGGGATTTACGCCATTTTCCTCCCTCTCGTCTTTCCATTCCACCGTTATAAATGATAAGTAGAACCTTAATTTTGCAACTTCAGTTATGACTTGTTACAGAATTTTCAAACTACTTGAAAATCAAAATCTTGCAAGGATTGTTTAGACTTTCACATCACATCTGAGGCATATGCCACGACACGACAACGATCATGAATCTGAACCGATGATCTTATGAAGTTATTCCTAAAACAATTAGCAGGATGACAGGGAAGATAAACTAGGGACAAGTAGCTGTACTTGCCAAATCTTTTGAGGAGTATGATCTTTCTCGGTTTCCCAATCAAGAAAATAGAAATGCCATCATGTTATTCAGCTCTCAACCATAGCAAACTAGAGGCATGGAAAGGAAAACGTCCATGATTTGCTCATTACGAATATCAACCACACCACGATCTTGTGATACATGGATTTTAAATCTCATGATAAGCTTTTGAATAATAATCCGTTCACAGTCTCTACACTCTCTCTGCTTGCCTTTGACCCAGTTTCATTCTCATCTAAGCTTAACACAAATATAATGTTTACAAACTGAGCCACTAAAGCATAAGGAATTAATCGCAATGACGAGCCTATAACAGATGAGTATTAGTTAACTATTCAGCAGTAATCTAAGATGAAAATGTATTCAAAGCCTTTTGCATTACATAAGAAAGCTCTTCTACAGGTAGTAAACAGCTGGTCACTTCCACAACTAAAAATATATTCAAACTACACAAATACGTCAGTTAGCAAGGATTCCCTCTGAATACAGCCATTATCTAATTGCAAGTCTCCAACATTCGTGTCTCGGAAAAACTTTTTGTATAATCCACTTATCGCCAAACAAAATCAGCCAAGACTTGATTCTCCTTTCCAAATTCAGCTTGTCCTAATCAACATCCATTTCCTGGTCCTTCTCATTGGTACTGCTTGACCACAGTTTGATAGTTCGGTCATGTGATACAGTAGCAATGTGATGTCCATCTGCCATCAACAACAATACATTGGATTAGATGCTAACCCCATAAACTAGCTTTGAAGCAAAGGAGCTGAATGTTTGAGAGAAGACAATTTGATGAACAAGTCCCACTACATGCCAATGTTATTTTTCTTTTGGTGTTTGGTAATGCATACACAAATGTTATATGTCAATGACACACCAGCGACTGTACAATTGTCAACAAATGATTTTCTAATTTTTATTATATCTCCCTTTTACATGGTTAACACGGGGAATTAAGGATGCTGGTAATATAGGATGCTGACAATCAATTATTTTTATAGTTAACAAGGCCATTATGTCCTCATACAAAGGTTATGAAAGTGGAACAGGCACCAGCAACATATTCCATCAAATACGAGGCCAAATTTCTGCATCGGAAGATTAAACTATATATATTCCGATGTCCAGTCATGAAGAAAGGGATTAAAGGTGTGAATGAGATAGTAAATGTGAGTGAGATAGTACAAAATCATTCCAGATGATCTTATTTGAATTGAGAGTAAGGTTGAACCATACTTGAAGAGACAACTTTTTATCTCAATGGTCCAGTCTTTATTATCCTTCATGATAGATGACTAACTAAAGGAGACAACAGTTTTGGGGTAAAAACAGGCTTTGATATTGGGTGTGACAATTAAAGTTGGGTTGTTTACTACCAGACAAGTGAATCTATTGGAAGATGTGTATTCTACTGTACATGAATTGTCCGATGTTAGTGGAGTTTCGGTCATGGTTTATGCCAGTGGTAAGTCATCATGCATTGTGTTCCTACATTAAACATGAGTCCAGATTGAAGTGGTGACTTCAAATCTCTTTGTAAAGTCGATAATTGTCAAGAGTCAAAAAGTTGTCTCCATTGGATGAGTCCTGCTGGGTAATACTGAAGTTGCTGCATCATATCCTCTCTACTGGGACTTTTCTACCTTAGTAATGCCAAAATAGCTGTATAGCATATGTCTAGTTTCACATTATTGAAGGCAGAATTTCTGGTTGGCAAAATTCTACTGGTTGGGAAAATGATCAAGAACAACAAAAATGAACTTGCTTCAAGGATCCAATCAAAAAATGAACCAAGGTTTTCCTACTCAGAGCCTAGGCATGATCATGATTGCTGGTTCGAGTAAACGATCTACAGTGGGATTGAGTTTGATCAACCTTGTTGTTTGGCTGCAAACATGCAGGGCTGGAGTGGTCTTCCACTCTTCCCCCAAAATTAGCATCGATGGAGCGAATGACGACCAACTTTGATTTTGGGTCTTCAACTTTGGCGGTGGTGATCGAGTTGCTATTGACTTGAGCGATGGTGAATGCTCCTCAAATTGACTAAGCAATTTAGGCACAACATTATTCCTTGGTTCCTTTGTTAGGTTTAGACTGGCTATGTCATAACTCATATTGGGTTGTGGGTTGAGCCATTTTCTCATAGCTCACGACGAGGACGAGGCTTCACTGAAGCGACCAGGCCCAGAGCTTTGCGTGACGCTAGGGTTCATATTGCGCAGTACTCGCTTCCCAGGGCGGCGTTGCTGCTTCAACGTGTGAGGAGGAAGGAGGAGGATCCGGATGAGGATATGGATGCCGAACTCAGCTGGGCTTTAGAGCAGGCCTCTAATTTGAAGCTTGATTGCAGTGAGATTGGGGATGATAGGCCACTTTCTGGTTGCTCATTCTCACAAGATGGCAAATTGCTTGCCGCCTGGTATGTTTTCGATTATTTCGGTGTTTACATTGCAAATTTAGTTTGTGCTAGGCTTGCTTCTTCTTGCTGCTATTTGATTTTTGATGATTGTTTTACTCTATGTGACTACGAGGTGTAAGGGCTCTTTTCTAACTAG
The DNA here is from genome assembly GCA_002564525.1 of Rosa multiflora. Taxonomy (NCBI): domain Eukaryota; kingdom Viridiplantae; phylum Streptophyta; class Magnoliopsida; order Rosales; family Rosaceae; genus Rosa; species Rosa multiflora. The sequence goes on along the minus strand of BDJD01000765.1, from coordinate 90,423 downwards.
GTCTGTGTAGGTTTTCGGGCTTTGCTATTGTTATGTATGTTGTGTTTGTATACCATTGCAGGAGTGGTGGATTGAATTGTTGAGTTGTTTTTGCTTTTCGCAGTGCTTTAAGTCCAGTTGCCAAGCTGTGGAGCATGCCTCAAGTAACAAAGGTTGCCACCTTGAAGGGACATACAGAGCGCTTAACCGATGTTGCATTTTCTCCTGTGCAAAATCATCTCTTGGCAACTGCGTCTGCGGATAGGACTGCGAGGTTGTGGAACAGCGAAGGAGCACACCTGATGACATTCGGGGGACATTTGGACCGTCTTGCCCGCATTGCCTTCCATCCCTCAGGAAAGTACTTGGGTACAACTAGCTTTGACAAGACTTGGAGGCTGTGGGATGTAGAGACTGGTGAAGAGTTGCTTCTTCAAGAAGGTCACAGTAGGAGTGTCTATGCTATAGACTTCCACCCAGATGGCTCATTGGTTGCAACTGCTGGATTGGATGCGCTTGCTCGTGTTTGGGACCTCCGTAGTGGTAGAAGTATTCTTACCTTGGAAGGCCATGTCAAAAAAGTAAGACTCTAATTTCATATTTTATTTATGTTTTTGATATGGCCTTCCAAGGTAAGAATACTTCTACCACTACGGAGGTCCCAAACACGAGCAAGCGCATCCAATCCAGCAGTTGCAACCAATGAGCCATCTGGGTGGAAGTCTATAGCATAGACACTCCTACTGTGACCTTCTTGAAGAAGCAACTCTTCACCGGTCTCTACATCCCACAGCCTCCAAGTCTTGTCAAAGCTAGTTGTACCCAAGTACTTTCCTGAGGGATGGAAGGCAATGCGGGCAAGCGCTACACAGACCTAGTTAGAAAAGAGCCCTTTCACCTCCTAGTCACATAGAGTAAAACAATCATCAAAAATCAAATAGCAGCAAGAAAAAGCAAGCCTAGCACAAACTAAATTTGCAATGTAAACACCGAAATAATCGAAAACATACCAGGCGGCAAGCAATTTGCCATCTTGTGAGAATGAGCAACCAGAAAGTGGCCTATCATCCCCAATCTCACTGCAATCAAGCTTCAAATTGGAGGCCTGCTCTAAAGCCCAGTTGATCTCGGCATCCATATCCTCATCCGGATCCTCCTCCTTCCTCCTCGCACGTTGAAGCCGCAACGCCGCCCTGGGAAGCGAGTACTGCGCAATATGAACCCTAGCGTCACGCAAAGCTCTGGGCCTGGTCGCTTCAGTGAAGAAGGGGTACTGAATTTCTTGATCGAAGTCAGAATCGTCGGGGCCTAGAGCACCAGCAGCAGAAGCCTCGTCCTCGTCGTGAGCCTTCATCAGCGTCTCCTGCTGCGCCGAATCGAGCTTGGCCAGAATCGACCTGAGCCGGTCCCGCCTTTCCATCTCTCGCTCTCCGAACAGAGTCATCGGCTCGCCGAGGCGCCGGAGACGAGTCCTGACGGCGTTGTCGTTGGTGGGGACGGCGAGGGCGGAAGCGCGGCGCTTCATCAAGAGCTGCTGCATTGCTCTCTCCTGTCGCTCTCGCGCCGCTTTTTGCTCTTCGGATATATGGTATTCGACTCCGGCGGAGGAGGCTCCTTGAGCGGCGGCGGCGGCGGCATCGTCACCGGAACCGGAGTCGGAGTCGGTCGTACTGGCTGCTGCTTCGCCGTTTTGGGGGGGCTCGGAAGCTGCTATAGAGGAGAGAAGCTTCTCCTCCTCCTCCTCCATTGTCATCTCTTTTCTTTGGAAACTGAAAACCCTGGTTTCGAAATTTGAGAGGTTTTGGGGAAGAAACTAGAGCGGGCAAATTTAGCTCTTCCACAGCCTTTAACCACGCTCCGTGCATATACCCTTTTTTTCCTTTTTATTTACTTTCATCCACGATCTATATTACTTATTTGGAATAAAAAAGAATCATGAATCGGAGACAACTCTGAATTGATATTAAGGGCATGTTTGCTTACTTGGAATGGAATGGAATGTAATGTAATGTAATGGAATGATTACGGAGTAAAAACACCCCTGTGTTTACTAACACATAGAGGAATCGGAATGATTCCAGGTAAAAGAATTCATGTGTTTACTAACACATGAAGGAATCGGAATTGGTGTAGGTCCCACCTATTTATCAGGAATCGATTCCTGAATACTCAGGAATTTGATTACGATGGGGGGAGATGGGTTTAGGAATCATTCATCCGGAATCAATACCGATTCCTTTCTTCTCCCATTCCACTTGTCTCCGATTCATGATTTTTTTCCATTCCAAGTAAGTAAAAGTGCCATAATTCCGGAGGAGTTGATTCCTAAACTCATCTCCCCCATTATTCTGATTCTTTTATGTGTTAGTAAACGTAGGAATAGTTTTACCCTGTAATAATTCATTCTCATTCCAAGTAAGTAAACGTGACCATATACTCAATTCCGAGCACGCAATTGTGATACGATAACCAGTAAATACTTTTACAAAGATTTATAAAAAAAAAAACTCTCTTTAGTATAGGCTAGAAAATAATAAGCACCTAAGAAGCTATCAGCTCCTTAATTCACCTTAGAGTTGGAGCACTTTGCAACTTTCGGTTATGAGAAAATGGCTCAACCCACAACCCAATATGAGTTATGACATAGCCAGTCTAAACCTAACAAAGGAACCAAGGACTAATGTTGTGCCTAAATTGCTTAGCCAATTTGAGGAGCAGTCACCATTGCTCAAGTCAATAGCAACTCCATCAACACCGTCAAAGTTGAAGACCCAAAATCAAAGCTGGTCGTCATTCGCTCCATCGATGCTAATTTTGGGGGAAGAGTGGAAGACCACTCTAGCCCTACATGTTTGCAGCCAAACAACAAGGTTGATCAAACTCAATCCCACTGTAGATCGTTTACTTGAACCAGCAATCAAGATCATGCCTCGCTGATCGAAGAGTAAGAACCCTCACTGCCTTTACATCATGTCTCCTTGAGCACGTTGGCGATTAGTACACCATTCGCTCTACATGTTACCAAGAACCTAATAAGAGACAATCTTCTTCATCATCTTATTCACCTTTTTCCTTATCTACCTCTGTACAGTGGGATCACATAGTCCACAAATATTCGATCTGTGTGGTTTTGCGCTCCATCATATCTTCTGCATGGTATCAAGAGCACAAAATATCTAACGACATAAACACAAATAAAACATACCAAACCTCACCTTTTCCAATGGCCTCCTCTGACTCCTCTCCCAATATCTCACATTCCCTCTACATCAAGCTAGACCGAAACAATTATCCCTTATGGCTTGCTCAATCTCCCCACTTTTCAAGGGCCGCAAGCTTATGGGTATTGTTGATGGTATTGAAACCTGCCCTCCATGCTTTCTGACAGACAAAGAAGGAAAGTTGACAGATATGGTGAATCCATGTTATGAAAGATGGATGGAAAAAGATCAGATGGTCTTAGGTTGGATTAATGACTCTCTGACCCCAACTGTGCTTTTGACCGTTGCCTATTCTACTTTTTCAGCTGCTACTTGGGATTCCTTAGCCACCATATATGCCTCTAAGTCTCAAAATAAGATCCTTTAGTTGCGTAGTAATCTTCTCTGTACTGTTCATGGTAATTTGTTAATTTCTGATTTTATTGACGAAATTAATGCTATTGCTAATTTTCTTGTTAGCGTAATCATGAACAATGTTGGTCCTCTTTATGAAACCACCGACAGCTCTGCACATGCCCGAGACACCCCAATAACCTATGACTCGCTTAAAGCTCTCCTCCTCAATGTCGAGCACTGTTATGCTGAACAGAATCTTCCTTTCCTTGATCTTGGTGGTCAAGCTTCTGCTCTTCATGCTTCAAGGTCTCGCGGTCCTTCCTCCCTCTTTGGGACTGGTCGCGGGAGCTCTTATGGTTCTCAAGGTAATAGTTTTACTGGTCGTGGTCTTCCTAGTTCTTGTGGCACTAATGACAGTTTTGGTCAATGTGGATCCTCTTCTATTCTTGGTCCAGCACCTATAGCTCCAGCTTCCAACAGAGATCAATCCATTTGTCATTCTGGAGATTGCATCCATTGCCAAATTTGTGGACGTCTTGGACACTCTGCTCTTAATTGTTACAATCGCATGAATATGGCCTTTGAAGGGCATGTACCCTCATCTCGTCTCACTGCAATGGCTACTTATACTACCCCTTCTTTGGCTAATAGTGTGACTTGTCTTGCTGATAGTGGTGTCAATGATCATGTGACTCCCAATATAGGTAACATTGCTTCTTCTAAGGCATATCACGGTGTTGACAATCTTGGTGGTATTGGTAATGATTCTAGTCTTTCCATTAAACACATTGGTTCTTCTCTCCTTCACACAAATTCATCCACCTTTCCCTTGCATGATATTCTTCATTGTCCATAAGCTTTTGCCAACTTACTTTCCATCAACAAGTTTATCATTGATAATAATTGTTATTTTATCTTATATCCTAATTCTTTTTGTGTAAATGATCTCACAACCAAGAGGACATTTTTCTAATGGAAGAGTGAAAAATGGGCTCTATCCATTGCGAATTCATCAAACGAGGTTGAGTCCATCTAGTGGATTTGCTTTTGTTGGTACACGAGTTTTCGCTCAAGTCTGGCATTCGCATCTTGGTCATGCATCGTTGTCTATTTTGAATAAAGTCTTGGCTAGTACAGCTTCCCTATATTAGGTTCAAACAAATGTCTTTTGTCATGCATGTCCATTAGGGAAAAGTACAAAACTTTCATTTGCTTTGTCTGAGTCTGAGTCTGTTTCCCATTTTCCTTTGGAATAAATCCATTTTGCTGTTTGGTCGTCTACAACTTTATTCAATCAAGGCTTCAATTATTATTTATTAATGAATTGTTGATGATTATTCTAGATATTCTTGGTTATTTTCTATGAAAAATAAGCATGAAGTGTGTAATCTATTTATCACCTTTCGTACCCATGTTGAAAATTATTCAATCATCCAATTAAATTGCTTCAAACTGATGAAGGTGGTGAATATATGAGTAATGTTTTCCGTACTTACTTATCTACTCGTGGAATATATCAAAGATTTTATTATCCTAAACATCCTGAACCAAATGGATTGGCAGAGCGTAGACATCGACATATCATTGATACTGGGCTTACTCTATTAGCTGACGCACACATGTCCTCAAATTTTTGGGTTGATGTCTTTAACACTGCTGTGTATATTATCAATCGACTTCCATAAAGTGTTCTAGGATATGTGTCTCCATACCAAAACCTATTTAATTGAGTTCCTCAACATGATTTCTTTAAGGTTTTTGGTTGCACTTGTTTTCCATATCTTCATTCATATAATAATTCAAAATTACAAATACGGTTAAAATGTTGTATTTTTTTGGGCTACCGGTCGTTGTTTAGATCCGTCTACATGTCATGTCTATTTATCTCGTCATGTTTTGTTTGATGAAGCAACTTTCCCATTCTTAGATCCCATTCTTCCCTCATTTCAACGTGCCTCTTCACCATCAGATTTGTTCCATCCATCAACCTACTCTCCCTTCTCCACGTCTTACCTTACCTTCCCTACTAATTTAATCCATCCCACTAGCCCTCCTATTACGTCACGTACTCCGCTACCAGCTCTATCTTCTCCGCCTCATATATATCACGTCACTTATTCCACCACCAACTCTATCTTCTGCTAACCTCTCACCTCAAAATTGTTCATCACCAACTCACACCTCTTCTCCAAATTTCTCGTCACCCAACCTTTCACCCCCAAAATAATTACCGCCATCACCACCTACTTCTTCACATATGGTCAACAATGTTACTAATAATCATCTGATGATTACTCGAGGCAAGGATGAGATTAGTAAACCCAATCCTAAATATGCTTTATCTGCATTTGTTATTGCTACCAATATTGAATCTACTGGTTACAGTCAAGCTGCCAAACACAAGGATTGGAGGATAGCCATAGGTAATGAGTTTGATGTATTACAACGATTTGGAACCTGGTCCTTGTCCCACCTACTCCTGGCATGAACATTCTTCTCAACAAGTGGGTCTTCTGGATTAAACGACGATCTGATGGAAGTATCGAGCGCTATAAGGCTCGATCGGTGGCAAATGGGTTTCACCAACAAGAAGGAACTATACCGAAACTTGCAACCCAGTTGTCAAACACTCTACCATTCGTCTTGTTCTTGCTATTGTTGTTAGTCACCAATGGCCAATTCGATAGTTGGACATTCAAAATACATTTCTTCATGGTTACTTAAATGAAAAGTGTGCATGAAGCAACCAATTGGGTTTGCTAATTCTCAGTTTCCCAATCATGTTTGTCAACTGCATTGGTCTTTATATGGTCTCAAGCAGTCTCCCAGATTCTGCTGGTTTCAGTGTTTTTCAGACTATCTAGAAGACTTGGGCTTTCAAGAATCAAGGGCAGATTACTCTATGTTCACGTTTAACAAGCATGGTGTCTTTCTCATCCTTCTTATCCATGTTGATGATATCTTAATCACTGGTAATAATACTACTCACATATCTCATCTCATTTTGAGTAGCTTATTTTCTATGAAGGCCTTCGGTTCCATTCATTATTTCTTGGGTATTTAGGCTGTGTACAATGTTGATTAGTTACATCTCACTCAACATAAATATATTGTTGATCTTCTAAACGGTCTAAGCTTCATGATGTTAAACCAATGTCTACTCATGTTCATTGTGGCACAAAGCTTAGTTTATATAAGGGAGATTTATTATCTAATCCAAGTGAATATAGAAGTATTGCTGGAGCTCTTCAGTACTTAACACTTAGTACTCGTCCAGATATATGTTTTGCTGTGAACCAAATATGTTAGTTTATGCATTCTCCTACTACTATGCATTGGACTGCTGTTAAATGCATTTTGCGTTATCTTAAGAAAACTGCTGATCAAGGTTTGGTATATAAACCTAGGACATTGCAGCTCACTGCCTACTCTGATGCTGATTATGCCTGTGATCTCCATCACCGTTATTCTACCAGTGGATATTGTGTTTTCCCTGGTGCCAATCTGATTTCTTAGAGTTCTAAGAAACATAAAACTGTTTTGCGGTCTAGTGCGGAGGCAGAGTACCACAACTTGCCTACACCACTGTTGAATTATCATATATGGCTACTCTCTTCATTTAGAGATCTAAATGTTTATCTCACTACTCCAAGAATATGGTGCGACAATATTAGTTCTATCTCTTTGGCATCTAATCCGGTGTTCCACTCTCAAACTGGGCACATAGAAGTTGATTATCATTATTTTCGAGATAAGGTTGTTCACAAGAAACTTGATGTGCATTATGTCTGCACTGAAGATCAAACTGCTGATCTTTTCACAAAGGGTCTTCCCACTCCTCGTATTGAGTTTCCGGTATCCAAGCTTCCTGTCCGTCCTCGGCCTGTTCGCTTGTGGGGGCATGATAAGGGACAATCTTCTTCTTCATCATATGATTAACCTTTGTCCTTATCTACCTGTTTCTCTCTCTCCAAGTCTATCTGCTGTTTCACATGATAAAGGTTCAGTTACTCAAGCTAATCATGTTGGACATATCTCTGCCACAATCACCTTAAGCTTCTTAGCTTAGTCATTATCATCTACATATTGATTATATCAACAATAGATAATTGTTCAGTTGTACATATTTAATTATCTCTTTGTATCATGTAATCACTTTGGTGATTGAGTTCTATCTCTATTGTAATTCTTGTATACATATCAATATAAATACATCACATAACCCATAAATATTCTGTGTGGTTTTGCGCTCAATCATATCTTCTTCAGAACAACACTTGGAAGATGAGATCAACAACAAAAGCATGTTGCAACCTGCCAAGAAGCACTCACGAATCCCATCGTAGTGAGCACGTCGACTAAGCAAGAGCAAGTCTTTCTAAATTCGACATATCGGAGAGGGCCACTACCTTCACTAGTATTTTTCTTCAATCTACATAAATGGACAGTTAAACATTTTTTTTTAATTGATTTATGGTAATGTTTATTGAGCCTTAAAAACAATTATTATCCATTCTTCAACCACACAATAAATATTTTGTTTTAAGAAAAAAAAAAAACATTTACTAACTGGAAAATCCTCAATAAATATTTTATGACCACAACAAATTTTATTCACTCTCAATGAAGTTTACTGACCTCTAGTAAATATTTAAAAAAAGCTCTATTTACTAACTGGCAAATCCTCAATAAATATTTTCTGACCACAACAAATTTTATTCACTCTCAATGAAGTTTACTGACCTCTAGTAAATATTAAAAAAAAGCTCCGACAAAAGCGTATTTATCAAAAAGCTCACAAATGTCTACCCTTTTGGAATTTTTTTTCGTATTTTGGACTTATGAGCTATTTCCTTTTATAAGAGGGTGATGATTTTAGCATTCTACTTTAACATGTATATCACCACTTGAACTCTACTTTTACATAGTTACAAGTGAAGTATAATTAAGTGATAAAGTAAATGTCAAAATTACTCTTAGGGATTACTTGTAATATATACGGGTCATATATACACACACACAAGCCCTTCCATTAAGGGCCATTAGAGATCATTTATGAAACACACTTTTCTGATCACATCTTAGTAATTGGACAATTCAGCTTCTAAGTTTACTTGAATAAATCATTTTTGAAAATTTTCAACCAAATTAAAAATCATTTGGAGGTTATTAATCTAAAGCAAAACCTTCAAAGATGATAGATGAACCTTATTTACATCCAATAAACCATCATACACGGCCTCATCGATTACCTTTCAGTTTCCACACATGTTCAGAGCCTCACCTACTTATTCGAAGGCTTTAATTATTTGCTGCTTTGGAAGCTCTTTTTTCTAAGGCCTCTTTTAGTTTACTGAATTGAGGGATTGAGAAATGAAATTTATTCCTTTCCTATGTCTGATGTGCACAAGGAAGGGAACAACTTTCCTTTAAGGAGGGAAAATATGGGGGAGTGAATCCTCTCCTCCTTTAGCACTTTCCCTCCAACTTTCCCAACATTAAATGTACATTAATTACATAATAAAAATACATTTATATTCTTGTTGAAAATTGTTATTGACAATTTTATTTTGAAAGCTTATGATTTATGTAACTATATATTTTAATATATGAGGATATAAATGGAACTTAGTTTTATTTCCATACACAAACCAAAATGGAAACAAACATAACTTTCCCAATATTTCCAAACAGCGGAAAGAAAAGTTAGTGGGAAGTTTGTTTTTCTTTCCCATGAGAGTTTCAAAGGAATTGATTTCCTTTCCCAAGTAATTCTCACCATTTCAAAGGGCATTTGTTGGAGGTGTATTGATGGTAAAAAATATTCTAGTAGTGAATGAGACGGATTATTTTATTCATAATAAACAGGAAGAAAAAGATGGTTTATGTCTTTATGATTCTTAAATTGGAATTGAGTAAAGTGTGTGATCGTACGGTGTTGTCATTCTTGTGAAAAGTCCTGCAACGTTTCTGGTTTGCCTCTACATGGGTTGATATGGTAATCAATTTTGTTACAAACTTACAATAGTTCGATATTCTTTTCTTATTGCAAGGAAAACCTGAAGCGAATGTCATTCCTTCAAGGGAGTCAGGGAGAGCTATTATCACTATTTGCTTCTGTTTGGTGCTATAGGCTTCTCCGCTCTATTGAGTCCAAAAGTTACCTTCAGTGTTTTATCCAGTTGTCTAGGGGCTCTAGTGTCCCAGGGTCAATCAACTCAACAACTCTCTCCGGTAGAGTTTACACTTGGGGCTAAAATGCTAACACACTACCAAGGCCATACTACTCATTTAGGGAAGAACATATGCAAACTATCGATATGGAAGGCATTCCTTAATATTTTGCCTACATTGGATCGTCTAGCTACAAGAACTCCATAATTTCATATTGAGAATCCTAATCTGGTATTATATGGTATCAGAAAATCGGAAATGCTGCCATGATTGTAAATTCACGAAGACCCCTCATATCTCAGGTCTGTTTTGATCCCAAGAGGCCAAGCTACTGCTCTATCTTCTCAAGTTGGCTTCATTTTGGTGAAGAGAAGCTATCTTCTCTACTTGCAAAACTACTATTCTTGAATTGGAGTGTCTGGAAAGAAAGAATCAAAGGGTTATATATCTGTTTGTGACGTCTGACATGCTCAAGAATTTCCAATTTCATCATTGTAAAAGAAGAATCCTTTGGAGAGGAGATGGACTGGAAAACACCTCCTCCTGGTTGGCTGAAGGTTAATTTTGATGGTACATTTGATAAAGACACGATGAGGCTGGAATAAGCTTCATAATTTGAGATTCCACTGGTCCTTCTGTTGGTGGAGCTTTATGACCGATGTCAAATATGGCAAACTCGGAAATTGTTGAAGCCTTAGAGAGGGGAGGCTATTCAGTTACTGCCACATTCCTTAAACCTTGTTATTTTTTAGACAGATTCCTTAACCTTGCCAACACTATGCGAAACAATGCTTCACAACGTCAAACTTCTCTGCTGAGAATATATGACGATCTTGTCTCGTCCACAAACTTGCCCAGGCTCAAGTTTCCCGTCATGCATTGCAGCAAAGCAAATACGACTTCTCACTCGGCTGCACTTCAAGCTTTAGTGCATACTCGGCAATACTCTTGGACTGATGTCCTTCCAGCTTTTCTTTCTATTGTAATTGTCCGTGAATGTACTAGTTCTTAGTGATCAGAGATGACTGCATCATGTTTCTCACCCAAAAACCCAAAACAAAGAAGAAACAGGAATCTGTCAGATATGAAGTTGTCTATCATAAACTGGATCTGATGGAACCATTCCAAATAGAAGCTGATCTGGTCCATATCCTAACACATTACCACGGTCCCTCTTGAGGTTTCATATTCCGATCATTATATACAACACATCTCTACTAACATACTCGCACTCCCACAATTAGAGAGGCCTCAGGCAAGTCTTGTTCAACATATATTATTATAGACTTATAGTAATGCTACACATACAAACTGAACCAATTCCAATTGAATTGGTTCGACTCTGCCAAGGCCATATAACCTCATTATTTACTTTCTGTCCTACGGAGGACAGCAAAAGAATACAAAAAACACCAGCACACATACCATCAAAACTCAGACAACCAACACTCACATACCCGGTTCCTCCCAACTCCATGAATTTCCGCCCAACTACATGAACTTTCCGCCCAACTTCATGAACTTTCAGACTTGCTGACAATCATTCCAAGTTCCACTGCGTTGATAACCAACATTATCTCTATTCCTTCTTCCTCCATTCCTCCACCCTCGATCTTTCTGATAGTAATCACCCTGAAATCTCGAGGTCCTATTTCTTGAGTTGTTCCAACTTGCACCACCATTATTCGCTCTGTTCCTTGCATCAACATTTCCCCAATAAACTCGATCAGCTCTTTTCCAATCCATATTCTTATGAGGATCATCAAAATGGGTATTCCAATCACTTGTGTTATCATTATTCTCCCACTTATTCCAACCACTTCCCCATCCTCCTACTGCTTCTTTATTCTGATCGGAGACAGGTTCCCAAGGATTTTCTTTATTATCTGCATTCCCTCCAGGACCCCAGTGTTCAGCATCTCTGCTGGCATCTTTTATGAAGTCATCCTCAGCATCCCCCCATCCAGTGCATGAAAATGACTGATTCAAAAGGAGTGGATGACCAACAATAACACCCTCTCCTTTGGTTTCATCATCGGAGGGTTTAGGTTCCCTTTCCAAGTCCAAAATCAGTTCAGGATCAATGCTGGAGTTCCAGTCTATTTCATCAATATAAATATCAGGATCAGGCAACGATATGTCGCAGGGAAGACTGTTAATCTTTGCCCAAAAACGGTTTTTTGCATTTTGGAATGCCTCTTCACCTGCAGAATCATTCCATTGAACAATATTTTCATAAAGATACATACACCTCTTTGTATCTAAGAGCTTTTTCCATGGAACTGAGCCCACCGACGTACAAAACTTCTTTTCCCAGGAAGGCACATTGAACTGCCAACTATCTGGAAAAGAAAAACAAGCAGATTGTAGATCAGCCATCATGCACCAAGAGAATATCTAAATTAGGTCAAACAGCTCAACAGAAATCTACAAAGATAGAACTTCCAGAACGAGAGAAGAAGATTCAATAAACAACCACAGAAGGAAATATTGATACAACGAAGAGAAAGAGATGCAACAATGATTACAGACATGCAAATGCGACAAAACCTTGCAACGTAATGCTATAAAGTATGTAGAGGAAAATCCAATAGAATAGTTGAAAACGACAACACAAATCTAGCCGCTAAAGAAAAGTTTTGGCGGATCCAGATTTTGGAATCATATTCACATTTTTCTTTCCTGGACACTTGCATACATTTCCCAAATCTGCATCCACACTTGTCCGCATTAAACATTTGGCGATACTTGATAGTCAAACAATCAAGAAGAATATTGAAACGGCAAGGCAACCATCCAATAATTGGCAGAACATTTAAATCTTAGACAGGTTAGGCAGCATTATTGGAAAGATGAGGGAAACTCAAAACTGGTACAAAGTAATACAATTATGGCTCAACAGATTAAATCCACACGAACCTTATTTGGAAACTAAAATGCTATTACTCAATTTAACAAAAGCTAAATATAAAAACTACTTGTTATCCAAAATTGAAACTCTCACAATAATATATAAAACCTTTTTAAGGGAACAAGTATCAAATATATGAACTTATTAAGAAAAGACTAACGACAAACTGCAGTTCCAGCCACACATGCTTACTAACTGCACCAGCAAAAATGTACCAGACCCTGACAGAACAATATCTTTTGCAATTAAATGTACCGATATACAGATATTCTCAAACGTATCAAGTATTCAATCAGGCTATCCATCAAAGCAAAGAACACCATAAAGTCCTAGCCTGCATGATTGCAAGTAAATGTTTTAAAACAAACTTTTATATCAAACAGCAATACAGTCCCCTTCCGTAAACGGAGAATGACACTTACACACGAGCAAGAGCAGGAATGCTACCGAACTCTAAAACCTTTAAGTAGATGATTATGCCTACATGATTTAGCTCCAGGGGATGACATCCTAACAGTTGGGAGGGGGAAGTAACAAAACCACTATTGCTCCTCATCTTAGATTAGCCATGCAGAATTTAACTTGCAGGATAACTTCTTGCTTTTGCACAGAGTTTAGAGAGAAGAAAATGCTATTGGTATGTCTTGAATAAGACTCAACAATGGAATACAAAGAAGATCAAGACTTCAATGGGGGGACAGAAGCACAGAGAAGAACAGAGATTTCTCGAAATTATTTTCCTCCCAGACAATGAGGTTTCTTTGTTGTTTGATTTATAACCCCTCAATCAAAGATTAGATATCCTACCCATCTAAGCAATAGCAAAGAAAGAATATTACACATTCTCCAGAAGGGATACAAAAACATTTTCAATGAAACAATTTTCTGTAGAAACAATCGAAACCTAAAGAAAAACAAAACTACAATACAAAATCCGGTTGCATCCAATTCCAGAATTCCCAAAACAAGCAAAACAAGATTAAAACCTAACTAGCCGCTCAAGAAAATGCAAGAACAAAAAATTCTAAACAGAATCAGAGGCAGCAGCCATGCATATGAAAATCAAAGGAGAACCCTTTTTCCTGAACCAAAAACCCTCTCAAGAGAAGCATTAATCTTCAAAGTTTACAAAGGATAACAAACTAGTACTCCTGCAACAACTTAAATTCATAAGAAATAGATGAAAAATATATATAAATATATATATATATACCATGATGTTGCGGTGGCTTTCTGTTCTGAAATTTAGTCCAGGAACCTCGTTGATGATAAGTATCACCCCGCTGCTGTTGTTGCTGTCTTCCCCAACTGCCCATAATCAAAAGCAAAGGGAACCCAAAACACCCAGAACCAAATTAAAACCCACCCAAGATTGCTTTCTGAGTTCTAAACAGAAACAAAAAAAAAGACCAAAAATTGGAAAAGGGTTTTGAGTTTCCAGCACAAGGGTCAGTAAACTTGTTAGAGGGAGATCAGACAGAAAATGAGAGAGAAACTTGTTGGAATATATATAATATATGTATCATCAAAGAAAGTAACTCCGAGGTTTTAGAACTGTCGTCGTTTTGATCTTTGCTTCCTTAAAAAGGCCCCTGGTATTGCCTATCGGTTTTGGTACGTTACTCAAAGCCCCCTGGGTTTCAGATTTATTTACTAAAATAGCTTCACACTTCCCATTTTTGTGACGACGACTGTGGCGATCCAGAGGGTGACAAAAGCAGTTGGGAGCCAAGTACAGTTTCGGGTTTGAACCATACGTCACACTGTGTAACGCGTCCATGGAAATCTTGCGTATTTATTTACCAACCAGGTAGGTAATGCCAAACTATTGGATGACAATACAAAATTAATCCACTTTCTAAACATTTGTATTTGAATTGGATTATGAGATTATGATTTTTAACTATTAGGGCTATAAAGTTGTCGCAGAGAATTGATGCAAATATGGTGCTTGAGATAATTACATTCATTGTACTATTGTAGTGTTTTAGAAAGTTTATTTTCCTTATGTACCGGTGGAATAATTTTATTTCCTTTAAGTGGTTCGCATTGTTTAAAAAAAGTTATGCGTCAAAGAGTGTAATTGAATTACATATGTCCACAATTTTTTTTTTTTTTCTAGAAGAAGCATATCTACTTGCACACATATTCCTTAGAAAGTTAGAATCTAGGCTAGCTTGTGACATGATCTCAACAAAACATACGAGCCAACGAAAAATAAAGTTAGAAGATGCTTAGGGTCAATAGTTTTTCGTAGTACATGTTACTCATTGCACACGTATGTAGGTGGTGTTTTAAGTCTGCTGTCAAATATCAAGGCTCAACCCTAAACGAGCAGTGGAAACTAACAAGTTGGATACAGTAGAGGCAAAGGAAATTTTTGGTGGAGCGGTGAAATACGTAGAGATAAGAAAGAATAACAACAGACACTAGTAGTAACTTAACAAGAATAGATCGAAAAGGCAATTAGGTGTATACTTCTTTTATTCGTAATTTATTTGCACTACATAGTTGTTGTCACAAGGTTCATAGATATATCGATAGAGTACTCATTCTCACATTTATACTGTAAATGCTATCATTGGTTTTTTTTATTGAGAGATGAGAATTTAAACTCGAAACTTGCTTTAGGTAATCTTATCTTATATATAAAAATGTATATATATCTCAACAATTATTTAATGCTCAGGTTTTGCTCCGCAAAACTTGGATCGCTCGGTGTCTAAAGGTTGCAACTTTCTTCTTGTTTGGCTGCACTCATGGGCGGCGTTTGGTCTGCCTCGCCAGTCAGGGGATGTTGCCGGACTGGAATTTGAATACTACATGCTTGGGGGCTCATTGGAGAGGGACTGAATTGGGTTTTGGGCTGGAGGGGTTTGGCAACAAGTCTCAGAAGCCATCTTCCTTGCAGTGGTTCTGTGTACATGAGCGTCTTCCAGATCTGGGTGGGGCTGAAGGATGCTGGATCGGAGGGCATGACGGTGTGGTGAAGCTGGTTCATGGAGGCGTGGCTTGCAGTGGGGATCGAGTTGGCGTTGTAGCTTGAGGCGTTGGCGGCTTGGGGCGTGGTGCTTGAGGCGAGGCAATGAAGGTTGCAGCGGCATGGGCTGGACAGCTTTGGGTCACGGTGGAGGGACTGATGGAACTGCACCGGAATTGTACTTCCGGCTAGTGGAGTGGAAGATGAAGTTTGGGCTGGATCAAGCCAATCTTTGCTGGGCTTGAGTTTGGGCCTCTTGTCTTGGGGCTGCCCTCTTGGGCTGAGTGATTTGGGTTGGAGTTTCTGTCCTAGTCCTTTTTATGTTTTAGTAAGTCTAGTTACAATAATTCCCTTTGTTTTAGGGAACTCTATTGCTTTTGTTTTTAGGGCAACCATAAGTTTTATTTTTAGGCTTGCTTATTTACTATGTTATTTCATAGTCTGTAGGCTTGCTTAAATAAGTGAGCATGGATACCGTCAAATGATTGTACCTAATCTATGTATCGCTGTGGTTTTCCACAAACTCTTTATTTACCCAGAGATGGTAGAGGGAGGATATGTAATGGTCATTTCTGGCCTGAGTATTAATATAGGAAAATGCTTGAGATCCCAAAAAATTATACCAAAACTAATTACCAAATGATGTGGCACATGCCACATCATTGATTACATGGAGTTTTTGCCTTAGTGGATTCATTATTTGTTTATCTTTTCTAATAAAATAAAACTAAAGTGATAAATAGAAAATAAATTCAAGATAAATGAATGAACTTTTCCAGAAAGAAGCATTCCATTGCTGCTGTGATATGTATCCTGATTAATTCCATGCATCAATAATTTATTTGCTATTGTGACTCAGATATTTTGAACTTTGATCCTAGATGGGTTCCACCTTTTCAATTCCATAAGATAAGTTTAGAATCTTGCAAGATGGGGCTGCATGGCTACAAAGAAATTATATCTATGATGCTGGAATTTCTAGTATTCTTTGGAGTTCCAAGGTGATTTTGGGGTCAAATTCCTCTTGATTTAGATATACTTTCTCGCAACCAAATTGGAGGAACATTGTTTCCGAATTTGATACTAGAAGGATTTTGAGATTTTAATCTTATCAGATACCTGTGTTTCAAGCAATAATTAAAGAACTTACAAATAAAGTTTTAGAAGAAACTCATAGAGGCCGGTGGATTAGGGTTTCTGTTTTTTAAAATATTTATAAGAAAATAATTGTATTTTGTAATTATTTTTAGGAATCCATGTCATTAAGATTTGTAAAAAAGA
>BDJD01000765.1:27010-67113 GCA_002564525.1 Rosa multiflora | reverse complement strand
TAAACCTATGATTTGGTGAGAAAAGGGGAATTTGGCCTTACCTCCTCTTTTACCCTGCAGCAACATGAGAAAAGAACATTTTCTTATAAAAAAACTCGGGCCAAGTTTTCTATCTATTAGTCTTGTTTTTCAAACCCCTAAAAAAAAAAAAAAGGAGAGTCCAAGTGCAACTCTCTCACAAGCTCATGCCCACACACTCTCTCTTAATCATTCAATATATTTAAGAGAATACTTATCACATTTCATACATATTACTAATTCATATGCTAAATCATAAATGCGATAAGCTAATGCATACTCCAAGCCGTGTCAAGCTAAACACAACGCCAAGCGGATGCACGACCAAAAGAGACGCGCCAAGCCTTATTCAAGCTCATGCCAAGTACTTACTAATCAACAATGCCGGGCACCTCTTTGTCAAGGTTGTGCATCTATCTGAGACCATATGAGAGTCATGCCAAGTTTATTCTCCTAAGCATGCACATTTCAAAGTCCACGCACTCTCCCTTGGTCCGCTAAATGATTAAGGCAACCTTAAGTGATCAATGCATATGTCTAATACATGCCTAAGCATAGTTACCACAATCTCAAGCAAATTTAAGTCAACCATAAAACAAACTCTCATTCTACACATGCCAAACACGTAATCAAGCATGTATAAGCCAAGCAAAGAAAATATATCCTTTTACACATCTTGTGACTTAAGCAATCAACCATATCTATAAACCAAATGCAAATTCGTATTCCATCTTTTAAAAATTTATATGCTCGCTATTTTCATCTTGCACACCCTACTTTACTCTAACCACGTATCATATTTCACACATATACTTACCTATTTCGTTTTAACTTTCTTTTCACTTGCCAATTATTTTGCAAATATTTTTGTCATTATGCTCTTCGTTATCAACTTTGAAGACAAAGAAAAAAAAAAGGTTCTATTCTTCTATAGTTTATTATTTCCACTTGCCAAATTACTCATTCATCTACTCATACTCATGTTGTTCATTTTCGAAAGAACAACTTATTTTCTAAATCTCATGATTATCCTCGCTTGCTCATTGCTTACTTATTTTCCGCAAACTATTCTTGACCATTCACGCATTTTTCATTACGTTTAAAAATTTGATCATTTTCTTGTGTTCACAATTATTCTACTAGCTTTTACCATACTACTTTCAAATTCACTCTTATTTTACTCTAATTCATTATAAATTTTACTTTTACTTAACTCATTTTTATTACCTCATGCCTACTTATTTTATCATAATTAATCACGCTAAAAAAAATGCACTCAATTTCTATATATTTTTAAATCTAATCACCCAAAATTTCGAGTCCTCATGCCAGTACACTCTTTCAAATTCCAAGGTTTCGATAACGTGTTTTAGAATAATAGAATTGAGAGAGATTGATGAGAGAATTGTATATTCAATATTGAGAATATGAGCCCTTGTTGATACCCAAAAAAGCACGAGACATGTCGTACGCACATTTCAACCCTAAAAGGGCAATATAAATGCAAACCACATTTGGAACGATAGATTACATATCGAACAGTCATGCCACACATGTGGACCCAAGCCACAACTACGTTCTTGGGGCTTGCAGAAGTGGGTGTGGTGTGGAAGGTTACGGAAACACATAATGCTCGTTTATTGATTTAGTGTCTTTGGTGATTTCGGTCTTAGGCCCGAAATTTAAGCCCGATGACTTAAATCAAGAACGAAATGGTGATTATGAGAGTTGGACAACCTCTCCTTTGAAACCCAAATCCCATATAAGAAAAGCCCAGCTTCCTATTTCTTATTCTTTTTCGTCTCTGCCTCATCTCCTTTCCTCGCAACAACCTAATATCTTACATTCCTCCACGCAGCAATCTAATACTTAAAGAGCTAGCCAAAATCCCTAAGTATGACTTATTCTCTATGTTAATCATTCATAGAGAAACCTCATGACCGGTTAAGGGAATCGTTCCCTCTTTAGAATTTCAACTTCTAATATACCTTGTCCACCTCGTTCCCTGTTTTCTGTCACTGCGGTGACTTCTACTACAATCTATGTCGACAATTGCTATTGCAGCCTTCGCTTTCTCCCAAACCCTTATCTCACAAGCAAGCACCTTCTTTCCTGATTTTAATTGAGTATGGATTGAGGAGGAAAGGTTTTACCCAGAAAATCAAATGCTCTGAGTCACCACAACACCCTCCAACCAAGCCTATAAAAATGGAGATTTGAGATTAGGATAGGGGAGAGGCAACATCCAACACGATCCAACAATTTCCATAAACAATCAAGCCTTCAAGCATAAACTCAGTTCTCAATATCTTTTCCAAACTCTTATCCAAACCAAGTTCCCAGAAACCCAAATCCAAAAACCCCCAAATTCTCTCACCGCAATGTGTTTCTAGCTCCCACACCATGCTTCACGTTGTCAAGCCCTATTCATTATCTGAATCACACACAAAGTCCTCCCATTTAGGGCTGCACACGGATTGGGTTGGATCGGTTTTGACTCAAAACCATCTCTATGCCAAAGTGAGCGGTTTAGGCATTTTGGAAAACCGGTCAAAAAAAAAAACTCAATCCGACCCAATCCAATCAAATTGAAGATAGTTTGGTTTGGTCGGTTAGGCGGTTTTCACCTATATAATATTAACATGTTATTTATAAAAAAAATTCATAGTAAAAATTCAGTCTCAAGAATTGAAATTGTGTTAAATATCTAAATCTAAAATTCAATAATTAAAATCCAAAACATATAGTCCAAAACTAAAACCTAAATTAGATTTAAAGTGATTCACTTATTTAACGACTTAGCCATCAATACTAGCTTAATATGATAATATTAAAGGTCAAAGAATGAGAGATTGAGAGATCAGAGATGTGATATGAAATGATCAAAAAAATTATAGCGATTATATACTAAGGTTTTAGGCTTTTGAGTCTTGAATCAATACGATAGTATATCATTTGAGAATAAAGTTATAACTAGAGATTTAGAACTTACTTAGAACAAACCAGACAAATGAATATATATTTATTATGTTTGTATGTATATATATATATAAACTTTTTCTCTTATGTTTCAAACATATCGGTCGGTTCGGGTTTCGCGGTTTAAGTACAAGAGAAACCAAACCAACCCAGTTTATAAATGGTTTGGTTTGGTATTGAACCGATTTTCAAATTTTAAAGTTAAAAAACCTTAACCAAACCATAATTATCGGTCGGTTTTGACCGGTTTGGCCGGTTTGTACCATGTTTTGCACACCCCTACTCCCATTAATCGAATTATTGGGTTGATTTTGGCCTAGTCAATGCTTAATTCAAAAAGGACCCTCACAGCTAGATAACAATTGTTACTTGCCCTTGTAACTTCTCACTTCTCTTTACCTTAATTACACTATTTAATTTATTGTAATTTGATGTATATTGTTGTTGATATGTTGATGGATTGTGAGTAATCCATTAGGAAACTAGGGTTTGAGCCCTAACATGGATTTTATGTAATAAATATATTTTGATTTAATGGTTTTTAATTTCGTGTTTGACATATATTCTAATCTATATTATTTGGCTTAGATGCATGCTTAGGAGTTTGATTAACTCTTGAATGTGTAGATGAGTATGTCTAAAACAAATTAGGGAGCTTAGCTTTAAAAAAAATCAGTTTTTGTTCAAAATTTTAGATTTTATTGTGTTTGGTAAATAAATAAGAAACAACTTTAATTGACAGTTATAGGTTACTGACAGCAGATTTTAGAAGCAGCCCAGAGGTTGCTTTTAGAAGTTGCTGTGGATCAAAACACGCTCTGGAGTTGTTTTATGTACTGACAACAATTTTAAAAATATTATTTAGCAAACACAAAAATGTTTTAATCCACAGCTGATTATTCTCACAACACAGCAGCAACAGTTTTTTTTTAAAAAGTCACAGCAATCCCAAACTAGCCCTTAATCTCCTCTCTAATTTATGGTTAATTAGGACACTAGTTTAGAACATGATTAGTTACAATACAAATTTCGATTGTCGTATTGGCTAGCTTGAGAACCTTGATTCTAGGAGTCTTCACCTTTTAGTGCAACTAGAGGCCCTGGCAAGGCTCTAGATTGTCCCAATAGAGTTTCTACGGCCCTTGATCGGGAGTAGGAATACCATATGAGAAATCTATTGACCCATGAGCCTTGAAAAGCCTTGGGTACGGTTCTTGATGCCATTATGAATTGTTTGACCATTGTCGCCTCGGAACATACTTGTGCATTGAATTTGGCTAGAAGAATACCCTAATGACCTAATTTCTATTTCTTACTTTTATTTTCTTTATTTAATTTAGTTGTTAGTTAAAACTTTCATTTAAATTCTTGCAATTTAGTTATTAGAAATTTAATTTACAATTTTCAGTGACAAATTTGACCCATTATAAATATCCATCACTAAGCTCGTAGTTTTGATTATGTTTTGGTGAGAACCAAAGCCGAGCATTGCTAAGGCTTGCTGCCTTAGATTAATATTTTTATTTTATTTTCTTTGCTTAGTGACTTTAGTTCCGACTACCCAAGCATTTGTAGGTTAGCCACTAATCCCTGTGGTATGATAATTTTGGGCTTAATACTTGCCTATCTTGACAATGATACATACTCTTGTGTAAATGTGTATCAAGTATACAAAAATATAAAAGAGATGATAAGGAAGAGAGGGGAGAGTTGACTTAGTCACTTCTAGTTATAGGCTAGTATGAACCAAACAATTTCTTCACCAAACTACGCAAAATAGAGGTGTGATGCTCTTGATGATGATTCTTTGAAGCTTGAGTGAGTTATTAAATT
The DNA here is from genome assembly GCA_002564525.1 of Rosa multiflora. Taxonomy (NCBI): domain Eukaryota; kingdom Viridiplantae; phylum Streptophyta; class Magnoliopsida; order Rosales; family Rosaceae; genus Rosa; species Rosa multiflora. The sequence continues at coordinate 62,283 of BDJD01000765.1, read as the reverse complement.
CCTAAAAGAAATTGTTGAGAAAATAATAAATAAAAGATTAAATGTAGTGGATGAGAAAGGAATGGTGGTGTGCTAATGGGAAAGGGCAGAAGACCCTTCCCTTCCGTTGCGGCACCATGTGTGTCTCGGGTGAGTGTGTGATTGAATAAATATATATGGGAGGAGAGAGAAGTGTTTTGGCCGGTAAACAAAGTCACATGGTGATAGGTTTGGCTAGTGAATGAAAAGTTTGCCACGTGTCAAGTGGACAATCATGCAATGGCTACTTGACCCAAGCTTTCTTCACGTCGGTAATTTAACAATATATTCATTGGTTGTCGGAAAATGTTCGTACATGAATAAACAGAACAAGAACATTCTGAATTTTCAAACATTGAAGTTGACCTGAGTCTACGAAACCGCGGTTTTTGCTCTGAGTCTTGTAACTTTTCAAACTCAGAAAATGACAAAAATAATGATTTTACCAGGAAACTACTTGTAGAGGAAGTTTTCCAACCCTATATAAGTAATGGGGGCGATGTTAACGTTAACGCAGCATAGATAGTGATATCCGACTTCATATTTTGCAATAGATTCATAGAGTTCTCCATCCCAACTCAAAAAGCTAGCTAGCTAGCTAGTATCCATTTCACAGTACTCTATCTCGAAGATGATGGTAAGCCCTTTCAAGTTTCAAATATATACTTGTTATCTCAACTCCATTTTGTGAAGGTTAATTACTGTTTATTAATACAAATTTAAAACGGGTTTTCCAAATTGGAAATTGGATTGTGATTGTCGTAATTTCTACCATTGTGCAGCAAAAGATACTTGTTAAGTTGCAAGTTCATTGTGACAAATGCAGAACCAAGGCTATGAAGATTGCAGCAACTGCACCTGGTATGCATCCATGAATTTCGTACTTCCTGTAGTTGCATTGAAATCGATCGAACTGTTATTTCATGATAATTAATGATTAATTGTACTAATTAAACAGGTGTAAACAAAGTGTCAATACAAGGTGAACACAGAGATCATGTGGAGGTGATTGGGGATGGATTTGATTCGGTTTGCTTGACTAGGGCTTTGAGGAAGAGGCTTGGCTCTGCCGATTTAGTCAAGGTTGAGCAAGTGAAAGGATCCACAGATAACTAAGTCGAGCTACTATGGACAAATAACTGCTCTCCTATGTGACTTGTACCATTTAATTCCCCTGACATTTCCAAAAGCAATGTGTCTGTTTTTTGTGCAACAGGTGCAAGTGTCTTTTTCACATATGTAATTGGCCTTTATATTCACATGCCGGTCTTTTCGAACAACTCATTCCAAAAACTGGTTTATATACTTATGCTGGAAAAATTATCCGCCCCTGCATGCGACTCTAAGTGCGATGTAGCGTGTGTGTGAATGTGACGTATTCTAATGCAGTGAAAAATTATAATTATGCACAAAAGATTACAAGAGTTTATTAGAATTCTCATGGTTTTAGGTTAGTTTTAGATTAGAAGAACAAGACCAAACCGAAAGCGAATGAGTTCACTCAATTATCCCATGGGTGAGACCGGTGTGGTAACACACGTACTCCGGGTTACCTGTGTTTTTACATGACTCCTATATATAAGATAAAGAATTTTTACAACGAGGTCAACTTTTACAATATTTTTTTTTTTAAATGATCGATCGATAGAGTATTCATCCTCACATTTATACTATAAATGCTATCATTGATTTATTTATTTTTATGGAGAGATGAGAATTTAAACTCGAAACTTGCTTTAGCTAATCTTATCTTATATATAAAAATGTACATATATCTTAACAATTATTGAATGCTCTTATAGTTAAATTCAGATGTACCAATTAAAACAAAAATGATACTAATATAGCTAATATGTGCTGGTCTGAATTGAATGGCATTGATAACAAATGGTAAGAAATGAAAGAGAAAAAGCCAATTTTAAATAGGAGTCAGTTATACATATTAAGTAAGATTTGAATGCAACGAATACAGTAATTGCTAGACAACATATAGGTTCAGTGAATTATGCAACAATGACGCACAAGTAGTAATGGTCCCCTATCTAATTCGTATGGATCTGTATGGCACTTGAAACTTGATGACTTGTAAACCAAAATAGACTCCACTTCACTGGTCTGATGTAGACATCCCCTGATTTTCATAGCGTTCAAGTTCTAAAGCAAGTAACTAACCAATCTAGCATTAAAAGTGGTCATTAGCTACATTAATATTTGGTAACTTTTCCTAATTTTAGGAATAATTCAGATTTTTTTTTTAACAAACCTAAATAGGGGGACTATCATTCATCAAAAGCTAGAAAAGGCCATTACATATCCTCCCTCTGTCATCACGGGGTAGATAAAGAGTTTGTGGTAGTAGCACAGTGATACATAGATTAGGTCCAATCATTTGACTGTTCTATGCTCAGAGAGGAAGCTTATAGAATATTAACTACTACGTAGTAAATAGGCCGAGTAAACTAGACTCGATGACGCTCACTAAAAAAACTAGAAGCATAGCTCCCTAACAAAGTAAGGAACTATTTTAATCAAAATGACTAAACTAAAAATAGGGCCTAGATAAAAAACCCAGCCCAAAAACTAGCAGCCCAACAACCCAAGAGAAGACCCAACAAGAATGGCCTGACCCGAGCCCAAAGTCAATTTCCAGCCACACTGGTCATCGACCGCCACTACCCAGTGCCAGACTTCGCCGCTGCAAACCAACTCCGGACTTTGTCGCCTCAATCTAACGCTGGACCTCACCATAAATCGAAAGCCAGACCTCGCCACCTCAATTCCATGTCGGACTCACCACCGCACCCACGTCGAAGCCCGACTGAGCCACGACGCTTCGAACCCAGCCTCCCAAGATGCAGCCGATCCAGCACCCTGCCATCATGTCGCCGATCCTGAAGGTGCCCCGACTAATCCTACCCGCGCTGCACCACCGGCCACCGCGCTCTAGATTTCGTCTGGTGCTCATCGTCAGACCATCGAGCCAAACTGCAAGCCAATCCACATCCCACAAGACTTTCAGGCAAATAGTGTTCAAACACCCGTCCGGTAGCAACCCATTAACGACGAGGCTGACCGACGCCGACAATGAGTGCCGCCGGGCGAGGAGGAAGTCGCAAACCCTAGACCCAAGCCGGCTGAGTTTTTTGGAGCTCGATTACTATTAGCTAAATAGTATTTATTTTCTGGAATAATTCAGATTCTTGTAAAAGATAAATATTGTCTTATGATTTTTTTATATTTTTTAACTTTATTTTCATATTTCTTTAAGTGAAAGTGGAGAACATTTCAAGCACGAAAAATAACAACAAAAACACCCTTTTCTTTCAGGTGAGAGCACCTTGAGTCTTTGTTTCCTCTATATCTATAATTTTACTAATTAAGATAATCCATGTTGTCAACCATTATCAATTTTTTTTACTTTGATGCCCCTTAAAAATTAAAAAACTTTGAGAATCAATTAAATTACGAGGATAATTATGACAATTACAAAAGAAATTATTATTAAGAAAAATAAAAAAGGATCATGCTACTTCTCTTTCTCTTCCACTATCATCTCTCTATAATAACAGTTTTTGATTCATTACATTTTTTTTATGTTCTCAAAAAAAATAAAAAAAAATAAATAAAGGAAAAGAAAGTAAAGTCAAAACAATTACATTGCTACCTGTAGAAGTAAAATGGGAATTGGTTTACTCATTTCATTTGATAGCTAAGTAGAGAATTATAATGGAAATATCAATTACAATAATGACGATAAATGTTGATTGAATTGTAATCCCTAATTCCTTAATTCCCATTTCGTTAGTTATTTTGACGAAGACACATAATGTGTTTTTCCTTTAACACTCCCCCTTGTGCCAAGTCAAGACAAAATGGTGCATGAATTGTTGCCTCACTAAAAACCTTGCCAAGTAACAATGTGGGACAAAAAAATACACCTTGGTCCAAAGAAAAGACCACAACGCATCTATCACATTTGATGATGACATGTGTGTGATTGAATGAATATATATGGGAGGAGAGAGAACAGTTTTAGCTGATAAACAAGGTCACGTGGTGATGGGTTTGGCTAGTGAATGAAAATTTTTCCACGTGTCAAGTGGACAATTATGCAATGGCTAATTGACCCGAACTTTCTTCATGTCGGTAATTTAACAATCTATTCATTGGTTGTCGGAAAATGTTGGTACATGCATAAAGAGAATGAGTGGTATGGCTGGGCTTTTCAGAAAAGCTGGCTTTTGCTTATTTATGAGAATAAGTGGCTGAAAAGCAAACTAGTTGAGTGTTTGGTAAACTGGCTTTTTATAAGAGCTGTCAGTGGCAAAGTGTTTGGTAAACTCAAATTGGCTTGTGCTTTTTGTTTATAGAATGACCAAATTGGACATGAGAGATTATGTTGCCTTGATTGTATTACCATACAATGTTGTTCAAATGCTCTTGTTATTATTTTTAATCTTCATTATGTTCTTATTAATTTTTGTTAACTTTCAATTTTTATAAATCATGTTGACCATATGATTAATATTAGACAATTTTAAAAACAACTTATATAAATATATTAGTAACATTAATAACAATTGGTTACTAAAATACATTTTATGGAATAAGTGGTCTCATGCACATTAAAAATGATATTCAATTCAGCTTGGGGACAACGAGCTTGATTAAGAACTGTTCCTCCCTAAACCCTAGTTCTTCTCGCAAGATCCAATAAGCTTAATCATAGACTTAACACTAAGAGTATATCCAGAATTCATCTCTCTGAATGCATGTTTCATCTTAAGTTGTCTTCTGAGAGTAAAATTCTGTCTAATGTCAAGTTAAAAAAATTAATGCAATCAAATTTCAATAGTGGCTGCCTCAAAGCTTTCTTCTTAATCACCTGTGGATGACTAGATTGTGATCTGACCCATTGTTAGAAATCTAGCTTAACGAAACTTTAAGGTCAGGGTTGATATATGAAAGATTAAGATTGTGCGGAAGAATGTTAACAGTATCATTAATAGTTTCCGTAACAATGTTACAACAAAATTTCCTAGAGAAAAATCACTTATCAACAGATTTTCTGGCAATAATTAACAATTTTTTTTTTTTGAGGGGAATGGAAGACTGATCCATTAATATAAAATCATACGACCTCACTCGGTCAAGCATGAAGGGTACAAACACCCCTCATATTACAATTGTTGCTCAAGTAGTGCACTGACTGCACATTAAACATGACTACTACCCTAGACTACTATGCCTTGAACAATAAGAAGCTACAACACCAAAAAATCAGTACATTCGCCTAAGACCCTTATGGTGTACATCAGTACTGATCCATGGGCACATTGTAACGTCCTAAAGAACAAAGTATACAGGGCCAAGACCCACTGCACCCACCTATAAGAGATGGAACATTATTAGACAAAAGAAATAACAACAAAAAAAAGAAATTGGGCCCAAAACACAGCCCAGACCCAAAGGCACTCAAACCCTAGCCAAACTTCCAAGCTGCAGCATCCACCACAGTTACAAGACTCTAGCCACCGCCACGAGTAGCTGTCGGCCACCATCCACTCCTCCATTATCGCCAGCACGCCGACAAGAGCACCGCCTCTCATGGTACCGAAGCACTCATCAGATCGGAGAACTTCGATCCGAAGAAGCCCGTCGAAACCCGCCTCACACTATCCTGCCAGCCATAGCCGATCAAGGGATAGAACACCGGTACCAGCAGACTGCTCCCTCTAGAATCTCTTAGCGATCAGAAAACGCAGGACCACCACAAGGCTTGCAAGCTCGTCAAGGTTCGATCTACGCCTCCGCAGCACAGGCTGAGATACGGCCAACAAAAAAAGATCCCCGCCCCGCTCCACTCACCGCTCACCGACCAGGCAAAAGCCTGACACGGCGCCGGAGCCGCCGGACGAGAGCCGCCAAGCTTACCCAAAAACCCTAGCCGCCTTCTACTTGCCAACTTGTGAATGCATATAATGAAGACATCGACTATCAAAGGCCCCGCGGAAATAATTAACAAATTCATCTAGGCGTTCCATGTGAAACAGATTACAACAGAAGCATCAAACACTGCTTACAGGACATACTTGGTCTTTTGGTCTCTATCCCACCACTTGTTGTAAATATCTGCAGCATGCTCCAAGATGTTTTTAATGTCAGCTTCTTTTGGTCTCTATCCCACCACTCCATCTCTATCCCACCACTTGTTGTAAATATCTGCAGCATGCTCCAAGATGTTTTTAATGTCAGCTTTCCCAAGCCCTCCAACATTTGTGAAGAATTTGAATCCATTCCTATTGTAAGGTAAATGACTTGCTGCTGTAACAGTGCAGTATGTTAGAATTTATATCAGGAGGGAAAACTAACCTTGTAGATGATTTAACACTAAGTGAGCATAATTTTTATATTATACAGAAGTGATAAGACCAAAACTCACATAGTTTAAACATGAACATAGAGTGACTTACCTGTTATCATTATGGCCCCATCGGCAGGACATAAGAAACTATCATCTTCGGTAATTGTGCTATTAAACATTGCTGGTGTGGATGCCAATCTACATATAAAGAGGAAAAAAAGATTCAATGAAACATTGCCTGTCAAAGTAGTACCAAGAAAAACAAGTACTCTTGGTGTTGTGAATCCAATGCAACATATGCTCCTTTTCTCTAATCAAAAGACAATGATATCAAAACAAAAATCTTCTCTAATCATCTACATAGAGCTGCAAGTGAATTCTAATAATGACCTCAGTTCCTACTTGCCTGGTCTACCCCAAAAAAGAAATAGTGACAGTTGTGACCAACTAGATCAACGCGATCGACCAGGATCCAGATCAGTACCAATATTTTACCAGTCATCCATTATCTTTTTCATTCAAAATGATTATCAATCCAAAAAGTGGCATAAGCAGTAGTATATATCAATATGAAATTGCATCCTGGAAATTGATCATTCAAATTGAACCAAATTGTCAACAATTAAGGAAAGTCTAGTGGAACTTTGGAATACATTTCTAGAATAAATAGTTTGAAACTTTTCACTGGGTCTCTAATACAGGGGATTCTATACTATCTGTCTAAAACTTTGATTCTTTTCCGTGTCTCTTATAGCACTGGTAGTTTTCAGAAACTAAATTATCTCAACACAGAATACTAATCTAAAATGTGTGAGCATTACAACCATTTTAACCCAAATAAAGCAAGAAGCTTGATTAAGACAACAGGAAAATAGAAATCATATGGGTCCTGCAGTATTTATTCCTGATCAAATTCAAGATCCCAACATCTATATTTCCTTTGTAATTCCAATACAATTTTTCAATCATCTATAACTTTATTGTGTGTTCCTTATTTTGTTATAAGAAACTATAAGTACAAACACTTAATGCTAAGAATTTAATAGAAAATGAAGCACTGAAAGCATACTTGCTAATATAATATGTACTGAAAAAGATGTGCTCCAGATAAAGAATAATCAATCAAGCAATCTGAATAATGTCTAAAAACAAATCATCAAACTGAAACATGCGGTTACATATAGGACATTCCTCTAACTGTTGTGCAGATACTCAAGAATCATGGCCAACAGAAACTCTCAAACGTTTAGAGTCAGCCTTCTTCTTTTCTGCTAACCATGCAGCAAAACCAGCTTGGAAAATAGTCTCTCTCTCTCTCTCTCTCTCTCTCTCTCTCATAACCATGTGATCCTTCAAAACTCAAATGCCTATGTCTACAGCCAAACCCCACAGAACTTCCTCCTTACGTACAACTCTTTTGAAATTCCAGATCGATATTTTACTAAGCAACTTCCCACCTATACATACTAATAAACATACATATTATCCCAAAACAATGATCATTGTATTTCAAAACCAAACCGGGTGACAATCAAATTTTACCAAGCTGAAGTGAGCTGATGTAGTTAAAGCATACGAAGACACACATGTATCAAAGCGATAGCAGAGCAATGAGCAAGTAATACAGATCAAACATTACTCTTTACTTGCCCAGAACACAACAGAATTCAATCTCAAAGTTGCATTGCTGACACATGTTCAACTTCTACCGAGTCAAAAGGGGATCAACACCAATCAACACAAGTTAAAAGGATCCAGAAAATTCACCAGAACAAAATCAAACTCAACCCACTACACATATCCAATGCTACAAGGACGCTAGCAGTACTCAAATAATAGGCAAATTGAATTGACCAAATCCCCGAAATTGAGTAAAATAGATGTTTTGATCACAACACCCAATATATATACATATATGCTACAAATCACAATCTCTACGACTCATATTCAAAACCCAAAACAAAATTGATCTCGAATATTCATCAAAATCACAGAAATTTGAAACTGGAATAGATTAAAAACGAACCTGAATCAAATTGGCAAGCACCCTTGCTTGATTGAGGCTTCAATCAAAGGAGGATAGTTTCCGGTATTATAGAAATTTCATTACAGTAACCAAACACTTATAAGCGGGGGAGCAGAAAAAGGCGCCCCCCCCCCCAAAACGCGGCCTTTTGATAGAGAACGTTAATTCTGTATTTTCAAACATTGACCGTGACCTGAGTCTAGGAAACCGCGGTTTTTGCCCTGAGTCTTCTGACTTTTCAAACTCAGAAAATGACAAAAATAATAATTTTACCAGGAAACTACTTGTAGAGGAAGTTTTCCAACCCTATATAAGTACTGGGGGCGATGTTAACGTTAACACAACATATATAGTGATATCCTACTTCATATTTTGCAATAGATTCATAGAGTTCTCCATCCCAACTCAAAAAGCTAGCTAGCTAGTATCCATTTCACAGTACTCTATCTCGAAGATGATGGTAAGCCCTTTCAAGTTTCAAATATATACTTGTTATCTCAACTCCCATTTTGTGAATGTTACTGTTCATCAATACAAATTTAAAACGGATTTTCCAAATTGGAAATTGGATTGTGATTGTTGTAATTTCTACCATTGTGCAGCAAAAGATACTTGTGAGGTTGCGCGTTCATTGCGACAAATGCAGAATCGAGGCTATGAAGATTGCAGCAACCACACCTGGTATGCATCCACGAATTTCGTACTTCCTGTAGTTGCATTGAAATCGATCGAACTGTTATTTAATTATTAATTGTACTAATTAAACAGGTGTACATGCACCAAGTGTCAATACAAGGTGAACACAGAGATCATGTGGAGGTGATTGGGGATGGAATTGACTCGGTTTGCTTGACTAGGGCTTTGAGGAAGATGCTTGGCTCTGCCGATTTAGTCAAGGTTGAGCAAGTGAAAGGATCCACAGATAACCAAGTCAAGCACTAAGGACAAATAACTGCTCTCCTATGTGACTTGTACCATTTAATTCCCCTGACATTTCCAAAAGCGATTTGTGTCTGTTTTTTGTGCAACAGGTGCAAGTGTTTTTATTTTTTTTTCACATATGTAATTGGCCTTTATATTCACATGCATTCCGGTGGTCTTTTCGAACAACTCATTTCAAAAACTGGTTTATATACTTATGCTGAAAAAATTTTCCGCCCCTCCATGCGACTCTAAGTGCGATGTAGCGTGTGTGTGAATGTGACGGATTCTACTGCATTGAAAAATTATAATTATGCACAAAAGATTACAAGAGTTTATTAGAATTCTCATGGTTTTAGGTTAGTTTTAGATTAGAAGAACAAGACCAAAGCGAAAGCGAATGAGTTCACTCAATTATCCCATGGGTGAGACTGGTGTGGTAACACGCGTACTCCGGGTTACCTGTGTTTTTACATGACTCCTATATATAAGATAAAGAATTTTTACAACGAGGTCAACTTTTACAAGTTTTTTTTTTTTTTTTTCTTTTTTAAATGATCGATCGATAGAGTACTCATCCTCACATTTATACTATAAATGCTATCATTGATTTTTTTTTTTATTGGGAGATGAGAATTTAAACTCGAAACTTGCTTTAGGTAATCTTATCTTATATATAAAAATGTACATATATCTTAACAATTATTGAATGCTTTCAGATGTACCAATTAAAACAAAAATGATACTAATATAGCTAATATGTGCTGGTTTGAATTGAATGGCATTGATAACAAATGGTAAGAAATGAAAGAGAAAAAGCCAATTTTAAATAGGAGTCAGTTACATACATATTAAGTAAGATTTGAATGCATTGAATACAGTAATTGCTAGGCAACATATAGTTTCAGTGAATTAATCAACAATGACGCACAAGTAGTACGTAATGGTCCTCTATCTAATTCGTATGGATCTGCATGGCACTTGAAACTTGATGACTTGTAAACCAAAGTAGACTCCACTTCACTGGTCTGATGTAGGGATCCCCTGATTTTCAGAGCGTTTAAGTTCTAAAGCAAGTAACTAACCGATCTAGCATTAAAAGTGGTCACTAGCTACATTAATATTTGGTAACTTTTCCTAATTTTAGGAATAATTCAGATTCTTGTAAAAAATAAATATTGTCTTGTGATTATTTTTTAACAACAAAAACCCCCTTTCCTTTCGGGTGAGAGCACCTTTTTTTTTTGAGTTGAAGGAAGTTAGACTTTATTGATAATAAAAAAAGAACTTAATTTATGGTACAAATTTCTCTTCATCTATTACATCTTGTATAAAGAAAGGAGCATGAGACCAATAGAAGTCTAGATCATGTGCAGAAGCATGAGCTGCTAGAAGATGGGCTACCTTATTGGCTTCCCTCCTAGCATGAACCAAACGAGAATTTGGAATAGAAGCCAAATCTTCACTGATATCGTCATACAACCTACCAAGAGTTGAAATGTTTTGTGTCCTAGCTTGACACAATTGTTGCTTCAAAGTCAAACAGTCTGTTTGAAAAATAACAGGATGTAGAGAATGGTTGATAACAAAACCAACTGCCTCTCTACAAGCCACCAACTTTGCATGTTATGCTGAAACAATATGATAGAAAACTTTCCCAACAGCACCCATATATGTACCAGTATCATCTCGCACAACGAAGCCCACTGCTGCCCTGCCAGTACCGCTATCAAATGCACCATCAAAGTTAATCTTCAGCCACCCTTGTGGAGGAGCTCTCCACTTAAGGACCCTTCACTTAGCCGTCACTGTCTGAAGCTTAGAATTGTGAAAAATGAAGTTGCTTAGCCTTGTAGATGACATAAGAGCAACATCACTTGATGAAGTGAGGTTATTGTCCCAAACCCTCACATTCCTTTCTTTCCAGATACTCCAAATGAAGAATAGAAGTTGAGCAAAAGCTGTTTTTGACAATTTTTCCAAGCAAAAATTAAGCCAACTAAGGGCATCTAGATGATCAGAATCCATACCAAAACAGTTTCCACTCAGACTATGGTTTGTAACCATCACTTCTCTAGTAAAAGAGCAATTGCGACACAAATGAATAATTATTTCATTCTCAGTATTGCAAAGTACACAAACCTGAGCTTCCACAGGAAGATGCCTAGTAGCCAGTCGGTCCAGTGTTGGAAGAATATTCTGCCCAATTTTCCAAGCATTCACTTTTGCCGAATTTGGCATTTTAGCTTCCCAGATCTTTTTCCAGACTCGTTGGTTCGTTACCACCGAAGGAGGAAGAAAATAAGCTATTTTGGAAAAGGCAAGACGATATGCAGATTTTACCGTAAACATACCTCTTCGTTCTAGGTGCCATGAAAGCCTGTCTTTAGGACCTCTAGTGCTCAGAGGAATTGAAAGCACATTGAGTCTTTGTTTCCTTTATATCTATAATTTTACTAAGATAATCCTTGTTGTCAACCATTATAATTTTTTTTTTTTACTTTGATGCCCCTTAAAAATTAAAAAACTTTGAGAATCAATTAAATTACGAGGATAATTATGACAATTACAAAAGAAATTATTATTAAGAAAAAATAAAAAAGGATCATGCAACTTCTCTTTCTCTTGTTAGACTAAAATGGACTTATCACATAGATCTGGAAAAGAATAAACCTAGGTATCTAATGTGATAGTGTATTTAACATTGGATTAGGAATCCATTATTTGGACTACAAGAAAGTCCTAAACTGTGATGCATTAGGATTACAATTATACAGTTCTTGATTCTTAAGAAAACCTTTATGAGAGGATTCCTAGGACTTGAACTAGTATAAATAAGAGGCTATGGTCCCTGTTATCACCACCGTTTACAAGCATTGTGTTCTGCCCATTCAGAAGCTACAGTTGGTGACTAGCAGAAGACTTCAACCTCAACTTGTTCTTTTGTTCTCGCAGCAGCTTCAATGGCTTCAGCTATGGACATCAATGGTACGTTTTGATCCTCAAAGGATGATATTGAACATGTAATTATGTGAGCTTGTTTGTATTTTTGTTTTACAATTGGTATCAGAGCTTAGGCTCACAAAATTGTTCTTCAAAAACGTTTTAGCACAAATTGTTTTAAGTTTTTCAAAATAAAAAAAAAAATTTCTTTGTAAAGAAACAGGCCTCGTTTTCCTCTTCAGAAAAGCTTCTAGGCCCAAGTCACAACATGTGTTGATCCAAGCCCAGACCCGACCCGAAAACCTATTCTTTTAGAAACTAAAGAAAGTGACTGTTATTTACAATGGTCATCTGGGTTGAGATGGTTTTCTGGGTTTTGGAATCGGAAGCACAAAGGATGATTCATCCTTTTGTGTTTTGTGACCGAATGAAATTTAAGTTCTTGAATGCCTCTTGTGTTTTGTGAAATCGAAATTGTGATTGCATATCTGTATTGATTGTGATTGAGATTTGATATGCATGTTTGATAGTGAATTCTTGTGTTTTGTATATGTGATTCATGATATGACAATGCATGCAGAAACTCCCAAAATTTTAGGCATTGTTAAAGTCTAACAGGTACAAAGAGCTTAGTTTCTTATAAAGATCATTGATCCAGATAGAAAATCAAGTTTTCAAGCTTAATTTTGGTTTGTGCTTTTCTGTAGTTTTGAGTGAACATATTGCACAAAGCATTCTTCACTAATTCTTGCAAACAACCTTAAGTTAACAAACCAGAAAAAAATGTATATTGTGTTTTAAAATTATGCATATAATTTTGCTTCCAAAGAAGTAGTACAGTGTGATTTTAGAATGCAGATAGCAATATGCATATATGTTCTTTTCAAATACGGATACTTAGAATTCAAATTTCTGTCTAAAGATGTGATTTGTGTTCTTTGGATAACTTGGATTGAATAAATGTGGCATATTGATTTGGAACCTTCAGAATATTATGTCTTCTGCTTAAAGGTGTTGCATGATATTAATTTTGGATAAAAGGGCTATTGTTTGAAATATGACATTGCTTGTGTTTTGTTTTCTGTGTTGTAGTTTATTTTGTCTTGAAATTGCTTAAGTCACAGAAAGCATCAAACTTAAGATAATAAGAACTTTTGGATTGAAAACTTACAAAGCTTTATTTTGTTTTGCTCTTTAGGAATCCCTACTGTGACCTTGAACACCATTCAACACCTAACTGGCTATAACTACAAGAACTGGAGAAACCAAGTAGATTTTTACCTAGCCATGAACCAGATCGAACATGGATCTTTGCTTAAATGAGGATGAACTTGAGATGCTTACTAGTGAAAGCTCAGATGAAGAGAAGAAATATATTTTTTTTGAATAAGAGAAGAAATATTTTAAGGAGTGGCATAAGGCTAATAAGATGGCAAAGAATGTTATTAGGACTACCATGTCAGACACAGTTAGAGGTAGTATAGAAGAACCTGATCTAGGCATGGATTTTCTGTATGCCATTCATGACATGTATAGGGAAAGTGACAAGGCTGAGGCAGCTAAACTGGCAAAAGAATTTAACGAGCTCAAGTACACTGGCATAGGGAAAGTGAGATAGCATATTATGAAGCTCATTGAGATTAATGCTCAGCTTAGGGACCTCAACATGGGGGTCACTGATGATCATGTAGTGCATGCCTGCATTCCTTGCCTAGCTAATAGCTTTAGCCATCTCAGGACTAGTTACAATGCTCAGAAGGAAAAATGGAGCCTTAAGGAGCTGATTGCCATCTGTGTAGATGAGGAAGACATGATTAGGAAGGAGAAAGAGCCAAGCACCTCAGTAAACTTTGTTGAGAAGCCTAATCAGTGAACCTTGTTGAGAAGCCTAAGAAGAAGAACCAGAACCAGAACCAGAACCAGTCAAAGCTTAAGCCTACCAAAGCCACCAAAGCCATCACCAAAGGGTCTACCTCGGGAGTAGCTAAAGCAAACAAACCATTCAAATTTAAGTGCTATTTCTGTAAGAAAGTGGGGCACATGAAGAAAGACTGCACATGATTTAAGAATTGGTTGATCAAAAAGGGAAATTTTTCTAACTCACTGTTTTCTTTAGAAATTAATTTAGTTAATGTTGAACCAAAAACTTTGTGGATTGATTCAGGAAGTCCCTTACATATTACTAATTCCTTGCAGGGATTCATAAGGAAGAGAGTCCCAAAAAGTGATGAAGTGAACCTGTGTGTAGGGAATGGCATGAGAGTGGCAGTCAAGGCTATTGGAACCTTAAAATTAGATCTTGGTTTAGGAAAGTTGTTAGTTTTGGATAATGTTTTTTATGTACCTTCCATGAGAAGGAATTTAGTTTCAGTTTCTCTTTTCGTTAAATCTGGATGTAGACTTCTTATTGACAATAATGGAATTGTTATTTCTAAAGATTCAATTCAAATTGGTTATGGTGTTATATTGAATGATTACCTGCAGTTAAATTGTTCACAAAGTCAACAAGAAATTTCACTTGTTGAAAACAATAACACATCAAGTAACACTTTAACTGGTGTTAAAAGAACTAAAAGCAATGACAAGTCTGCATATTTATGGCATAAAAGACTCGGCCACATATCAAAAGAGAGATTGAAAATTTTGGTTAAAAACAATATCTTGAATGAACTAGACTTTTTTGATTTACATGGGTTGTGTCGAATGTTTTAAGGGAAAGATAACCAACTTAAGGAAAAAGACTGCATATAGAAGCCAAGCACTTTTAGAGCTCATACATACTGACATTTGTGGTCCATTTAGAACTCAAACAATATGTGGAAATGTGTATTTTATAACTTTCATCGATGACTTTTCTAGATATTGTTATGTTTATCTACTTTTTGAAAAATCTCAAGCACTTACAGCTTTTCAGATATTTAAGGCTGAAGTAGAAAAACAACTAGAAAAGAAAATCAAAACTGTTAGATCAAATAGAGGTGGTGAATTTTATGGAAAATACATAGAGAGTGGACAACAGAAAGGTCTTTTTGCCTTGTTTACACAAGGACAAGGCATTAAGGCTCAATATACCACACCATACAATCCTCAGCAAAATGGTGTGGCTGAGAGAAAGTATAGGCACTTTTAAATATGGTCAGGAGCATGATGTGCACAACATGTTTACCTAGATTTTTATGAGGTGAGGCATTAAGAACTGCAAACTATGTTTGCAATAGAACACCTAGCAAACCTATAGAGAAAATTGCTTTTGAGTTATGGTGTGGCAAAAAGCCTAGCCTCCACCATTGTCATGTATGGAGATGCCCTGCAGAAGCTAGAATTTACAATCTAAACATTAACAAGCTTGATCCTAAAATAGTAAGCTGCTATTTTATAGGCTACCCTGAAAAATCTAAGCGTTACAGGTTTTATGCAGCTCAACACTCACCAAGAATTTTTGAAACACATCAAGTAAAATTCTTGGATGAGAAAATTCACAATACAAGTTTTGAAGATTTATCTTCAGCATTTGAAGAAATTGTGGATAATGAGCATTCTGAAAATATATTGCCTATAGTTCATGATACATAAGCAGCCACTAGTATTCCAGAAACTCAAAATGCACAAGATCAACTTGTTGATCAAGAAATGCATTTTGCAGATGATCAAGCTAATCTTGAACCCTTACCTGGTCAACCACAGCCTGTAGAACCTCAAGATCAGCCTGTAGAACAACACCAAAATGAAAATCCCAATTAAGAAGGTCTCATAGAGCAAGGAAACCAACTTATGGGGGGGGGGGGGGGGGGGGAGGGTAGATTCTGACTACATTGTTTATTTGCAAGAAAATGAAGTTGAAATTGATCTTGCAGATGACAATGATCCAGTCACTTTCAATCAAGCTATTGAAAGCAGCTAGTCAAATGAGTGGAAACAAGCTATGGAAGCTGAGATTAACTCCATGAACAAAAATGCAGTTTGGGATTTAGTGAAACCTGACCCCAAACAAAAGGCTATAGGCTGCAAATGGGTGTTTAAAACCAAGAGAGATGCAAATGGGAATGTTGAGAGATATAAAGCTAGGTTAGTTGCCAAGGGTTTCACACAGAAGGAGGGTATTGACTTTACTGAAACTTTTTTCCCAGTTTCAACCAAAGACTCTTTTAGGATTATTATGGCACTTGTAGCTCAATTTGACATGGAGCTACACTAAATGGATGTCAAGACAACATTCTTGAATGGAGAACTCAATGAGGTTATTTACATGAAGCAGCCAGAAGGATTTGTTGAGCCTGGAATTGAAAACTTAGTTTGCAAGTTAAGAAAATCCATCTATGGCTTGAAACAAGTTTCTAGGTAGTGGTATAAAAAGTTTGATTATGTGATTTCTTCTTTTGGATTCACCGAAAATTTAGTGGATGAGTGTGTTTATCTCAAAACATCTGAAAACCAATTTATTTTTCTGGTACTTTATGTTGATGACATTCTGTTGGCTAGTAGCAATTTACAGCTACTTAAAGAAACCGAAGCTTTACTGTCAAAGAATTTTGACGTGAAAGATTTAGGTGAGGCATCATATGTACTAGGGATAGAAATTATAAGAGATAGGACACAAGGTCTACTAGGTTTATCCCAGCAGAATTATATTGCCAAAATTCTGAAAAGATTTGGCATGGAGACTTGTGCATCAGGGGAGGTTCCAATGTCTAAGGGAGATAAGCTCACTAAGAAACAAAGTCCAAAGAATGAAGTGGAAAAGGTGGATATGGAGTCCAACCATATGCAAGGCTTGTTGGAAGCCTCATGTACGCTCAGGTCTGCACTAGACCTGATTTGTCTTTTGCAGTTGGTATTCTTTCCAGGTTTCAGTCTAATCCAGGTCATGAACACTGGGTAGCTGGAAAGAAAGTACTCAGGTAATTGCAGAGGACTAAGAACCACATGCTTGTGTATAGACAAGTGGAAAAATTGAAGCTTGTAGGATAGACAGACTCAAATTTTGCAAGGAATTATCATGATTCCAAGAAATCGACTTGTGGATATGTTTTTATGCTAGCAGGAGGGGCTGTTGCCTGGAAAACCATGAAACAAACCTTAGTAACAACATCCACAATCCAGGTAGAGCTTATTTCAGTGTATGAAGGAATGTGTGAAGGGCTATGGATTAGAAATTTTTTGACGCAAACTAGAATCTTAAGTCATATTATTTCTGATGCTCTTGTTATTCACTGTAATAATGAGATAGCTGTGTTCTTCAGTAAAAACAGTAAAAGATCAAACAACTCAAAGCATCTTAAGTACTATAGTGTTAGAGAGAGAGAGTGAAGCATGGTGAAATTTCAGTATTGAGTATAAGCACAGACTCTCGCAGATCACTTCACCAAAGCATTGTCAGTAGCAGCCTTCAAGAAGCATATTGAAAACATTGGTGTTTTACCTAGTTTAGGTTCTTAAGTTCAGTGGGAGCCTATTTAGTAAGAGAAAATTTTTATGAGTTTTGTATTTTCTGAGTTCTTGTAATTTTTTGGTAGTTGTGATTTTCAGTTTAGTTATCATCACAACTTTATGCATTATTGAATTTTGATTATCAATAAAATTCTAGAGGTATTTCATTCAGTTTGTGTTACTGCAATTTTATTAAAATTTTCTGTAACTTTTATTTTGGGTTCTTGATTTACCTTGATATCAGATGGTCTTGTAATTTCAGTGAACATGTTCCTTTAGTTTAAAGTACAAGCATTAAGACCATCAGTGTTTTCAGTTTTGCTTGAGTTTCATTTTGAAACATTCAGTTGGACCATTTAGGTATATGATCTTCTGGTAATACACGATGTTCATAGACTGCATCATTTTATTTTTTAATAGCATATGTGGAATGCAGGAGCTTATGTTAGTGATCTGGAAGTGCTGCATTTTTGTCAAAATGTATGCTTTTCCTTGCTCTGCATAAGTGACTGTGTTTTGACCATGCTAAATGGATTTTGAAACTTTTCCTTATTCTGAGCACACTTCAGTTGGTTGTAAACGAGTTAATGTTATTCAGTTTTGGTTGTCCTTGATAACCAGTGATAGTCCAAGTGGGAGATTGTTAGATCAAAAGTGGACTCATCACAAGTTATCCTACAGTGACTAGGAAACCATTAAAACATCAAGTTGAATACAACATGGATCTGGAAAAGAATAAACCTAGGTATCTAATGTGATAGTGTATTTAACATTGTATTAGGAATCCATTATTTGGACTACAAGAAAGTCCTAAACTATGATGCATTATGATTACAATTATACAGTTCTTGATTCTTAAGAAAAACCTTTATGAGAGGATTCCTAGGACTTGAACTAGTATAAATAAGAGGCTAGGGTCCCTGTTATCACCACCGTTTACAAGCATTGTGTTATGCCCATTCAGAAGCTATAGTTGGTGACTAGCAGAAGACTTCAACCTCGACTTGTTCTTTTGTTCTTGCAGTAGCTTCAATGGCTTCAGCTATAGACATCAATGGTACATTTTGATCCTCAAAGGATGATGTTGAACATGTAATTGTGTGAGCTTGTTTGTATTTTGGTTTTACATTTCTCCCACTATCATCTCTCTATAATAACAGTTTTCGATTCATTACATTTTTTTTTATATTCTAAAAAATAAATAAATAAAGGAAAAGAAAGTAAAGTCAAAACAATTACGTACATTGCTACCTATAGAAGTAAAATGGGAATTGGTTTACTCATTTTATTTGATAATCTCTTTATATAGGGAGAAAATTACAATGGAAATATTGATTACAATAATGACGATAAATGCTGATTGAATTGTAATCCCTAATTCCTTAATTCCCTCTTCTTCAGTTACTTTGACGAAGACACATAACGTGTTTTTCCTTTAACACTCCCCCTTGTGCTAAGTCAAAGATAAAATGGTGCATGAATTGTTGTCTCACTAAAAACCTTGCCAAGTAACAATAAAAACCCTGTGGGACAAAAAAATACACCTTGATCCAAGGAAAAGAGCACAACACATCTATCACATTTGATGATCACATGTGTATGTGATGGACTCCCCTTGATGACTACACCTTCCCCTGATCCTTACATTAGTCAAGGGAGCTTGGAAAGTCTTCGCATTCCTATGTTTTTCACATGTTTCTCAAATATGGCTTTAGGCAATGATTTGGTGAACAAATATGCCACATTCTCCTCAGACCTTACTTGATTAACTTGAATCTTGAGGAGAGCCTGTTATTGCTGATTATAGAAAAAGTTTGGCGATATGTGTTTTATATTATCACCCTTGATATAACCTAGCTTCATCTGTTCGATGCAAGCTGTATTATCTTCACAAATGCAAGTAGGCTATTAAGTGGTAGAACTCAAACCATTAGTCCGTCGAATATGTGTAATGATCTTAGAGCAAGTTCACCCGTGGGTCACCAAGTCAAGGGAGCTTGGAAAGTCTTCGCATTCCTATGTTTTTCACATGTTTCTCAAATATGGCTTTAGGCAATGATTTGGTGAACAAATATGCCACATTCTCCTCAGACCTTACTTGATTAACTTGAATCTTGAGGAGAGCCTGTTATTGCTGATTATAGAAAAAGTTTGGCGATATGTGTTTTATATTATCACCCTTGATATAACCTAGCTTCATCTGTTCGATGCAAGCTGTATTATCTTCACAAATGCAAGTAGGCTATTAAGTGGTAGAACTCAAACCATTAGTCCCTCGAATATGTGTAATGATCTTAGAGCAAGTTCACCCGTGGGTCACCTACTATTCACTTCTTTTTATGTGTATTTTCATTCTCTAGGTCACTGGCACAGTGTATTTCATGCCCTGGGTCTCCATGTGTCACCCTAGGTCACTTTTTGGGTCACCCTGATGACCTGCAAGCTGACTTTGTGACCCAGGTCTTATTGAAAACTGTGCATGTGAGCCAGAGAATGCAAATAAACACTAAAAAGCAGTGAATACTAGGTGACCTGGTGACCCAACGGGTGAACTTGCTCTTAACCATATACACTCACAAACCGCCTTATGTAGAGCAATGATCTCTGAGTGGTTCGAGGAGGTAGCCACAAGGGTTTGCTTGGTTAATCTCCAAGATATCGCCATGTTTCCAATGGTAGATACATAACCAGTTTGAGAACGACCTTTATGTGGGTCAGAGAGGTACCTAGCATTAGCAAAACCAACCAAAACATTATTTGGGGTTTTGGCCATCAACATTTTCTTTGGGGATTGCAGTTTCATCTACGGTCCCTCTTGTCCCTTTGTAGGGAAAGAACAGTCCCAAGTCAATAGTTCCTTTTAGTATCGAAAAATGTTCTTGATACCATTCCAGTGACGCTGTGTTGGCGCTGAGCTAAATCTAGCTAACAAGTTCACTGAGAATGCAATGTCTGGTCGAGTGCATTGGGTTAAGTACAATAATGCGCCTACTGCACTTAGATAGAGAATTTTAGCTCTCAACACCTCTTGGTCATCTTCCTTTGAAAGAAATGGATCTTTCTTTGCATCCAAGGCTAGAGGCTTTTGAATATTTTGATTCAAAATTTCTATTACTTAACAGTAGGTTTATGTGTATATTGAAGTGCGCGCACGCGCGCACACACACATACAATATTATATGTATTGAATATAATGATGGATCATCGAAAACCTAAGCGGTACAAAATATTCTAAAGTATGGGTCTGCTGTCTGGACATGCATTAACATATGGAGGAATAGTTCACGCCTCATCCTTTAACGTCGTCTGAAAGTTTCATCTGGGTACACATGATTATCTACAAAGTAATCATTCAATAGTTTGGCATTAGCTACCTCACAGTCTTAAGGATGGATAGCGCAGCCTGGAACGGAACCACCTTACTGAAGTTGTTGTTAGAGTTGGTTAGTAGCTGACCAAGTAGTTGCCTCCCTCATAGCTTGTGTTGTATTCCTTATTCTATCTGCATCATATTCCTCATCTTCTTCTTCATCTTCCTTTTCTCCACGTACTCTCTCATCCCACTTAGAAAACCGGTTGAAATTCATCATACAATTTAATGAAAAGTTATAAGCTAAGAAAAAAACTAGAGGAAATATATGAGATGGTGAGATATGCAACTGAAAGCAACCTTTTTATTGAGGTTTGAAGCTGAAGATAGAACTGTAACGTCGATATGTTATCTATTCAGGAATCCAGGGAGCTAATTACAACATGACATGTGGCATTAAAGAATTCTATTTGAAAATATGATGAGATTCTATTAAGATATGAGCTGCCATGTGTTCATCAAATCTAATTGGGAATATGAAGATTATCTTAAAAGTGGACACGTAACACTTGAAAATCCTATATGATAGTTATTTACACTACCACGTAAAATCCTATATCAAAATTGTACACGTTAGAAAAAAATACTTACGTCTAAAAAAATAATCTACTCTAAAGATAAGAATATTATTAAAAATAATAAGATCATAAATTTGAAAAATTAATCAAATAATAATAAGATATTGAAAATAGCTAAAATTTGGTCCTTCATTGCTGAGACTATTTATTAAACAATTACAATTTAAGAGCTAAATTTAGTCCCGAAACCAATATAGCTATCGATTATTGAAGAGGGGCCTAAAATAGACCAATGGATCAAAAGCAACAGATGGGCATGCCCAAAATACCCCCAAGTTCTGCATCACTTTATTTTTAGTCATTAATCGCCAGCCCTAATCAAAACCCATACGTCGAAAGTACACAAGATGTGCTCTCTAAGCAACTCCATTTCTGTGTAATAACTTCATTTCAATAGAATTGGGCAGAGTATGGAAATACCCTTAAAGACAGGGTCACGGGGCACAAAACATTCCTTGTCCACATCGGTAATCTGATATATCCTCGGGATAATGCAGCCATATATCCGCATCTTTTCCCACCAAAAAACGGCCTCTCGGTCTTATTCGCCAACCCCAACCCCAACCCCAACCCCACTCTTTTCTTCTTCTTCTTCTTCTATGGAAATACCCTTAAAGACAGGGTCACGGGGCACAAAACATTCCTTGTCCACATCGGTAATCTGATATATCCTCGGGATAATGCAGCCATATATCCGCATCTTTTCCCACCAAAAAACGGCCTCTCGGTCTTATTCGCCAACCCCAACCCCAACCCCAACCCCAACCCCACTCTTTTCTTCTTCTGATGATGATGATGATGATGGGAAGAAGGGTGAGGGTGTTGTGCTGCTTCACTACCTTTACATATGTGTATATCTACTCCCTTGTCGTGGCGGCTTTGCCAACCATACCGGACGGTGATCACCATCTGCTACTGCCCGGTGCTGGCCAGTCATTCAAGATCGCTCTCTTTGCCGACCTGCATTTCGGAGAGGCCGCCTCCACCGACTGGGGTCCACTCCAAGACGTCAACTCCCTCAGAGTCATGTCCACTGTGCTTGATCATGAAATCCCAGGTTGCTGTGTCGTCTCATGTTTTTCTTTTTTGGGCAGTCAGTTGAACTTGAATTTTCATGGGACGTCAACTCCCTCAGAGTCATGTCCACTGTGCTTGATCATGAAATCCCAGGTTGCTGTGTCGTCTCATGTTTTTCTTTTTGGGCAGTCAGTTGAACTTGAATTTTCATGTCTTTGTTTATATTATATCCTTGCTTTCGCTTAGTTAGCACAACGACTCAGAAAGAGACCTATTAAAAGTTACGGGTTTAGACATTTGATGATATACTATATAAACTGATTTGACCCATTCAATACTTAAAAATTGGGACTGAAAAGGAGTTTTAGGTTTTCTAGATCAGGGATTTAACGAATCACTATCGACATGTAGGTTGCGATTGTACTGAACCACTGATCACCTATGACACACAATTGCTTCCGTAACAATTTCAGCCATAGCATGCTAAGCTAGCATTGACAATTCTTGATAAGCAACTCAAAACACTGAATTAAATACTTCTTACACAATCTCTTTTCAATCAGTACAATGTATAATTCTGCATTTATTAAAAAATTTCTGGGTTCTTACGGTGCGACATGAAATTGGTATTTTCATATTGAAATGAGTACATGTCACAAGGTCATATTCCATTTTGTTAATAATCGTTCATATCTTGCTCCTGTGGTTCTGTTGCAATGTGTACAAGATGGTACCTCTGGACTGTCCATAGGTATATAGATGTGAGTATGTGACTGGTGAATGCTGTGAGCCAAATTTGTTTAATCTCAGTGGTGTTGGTCCATTGGATGCTGACAATAGAAATTTAAGCATAGGTCTCACAGATATCACTTGACCATACTTCAAATAGAATTCATGAAATCAATCGGTATACAATCACTGGCGGATCCAGGAATTTTCGTTCTTAGTGGAAGAAGAAGCTTGCTTTGAGGCACTTTAAGGCCGTAACACAAACTTGAGTGGGGCTGGATGCATGGCTTCACTGACATCCCTGGATTTGCTATGAATCTTCTGACAG
Organism: Rosa multiflora; assembly: GCA_002564525.1. Lineage (NCBI taxonomy): Eukaryota > Viridiplantae > Streptophyta > Magnoliopsida > Rosales > Rosaceae > Rosa > Rosa multiflora. The sequence continues at coordinate 38,562 of BDJD01000765.1, read as the reverse complement.
TATCTCATCTATAGATTTTACTTGCATTTTACTCCTTGAAGAGTGTACATGCTATATGAAGGAAAGAATAAAAAGAAAAGATTGCGTATACAGTTTTTGTACTACATATGGCTAATATGAGCATTTCATTAGTCCAAGCATTTGCTGGTTGTATCGCTATCAATTCTAACTAATGACAATAACATGGCAGATTTTGTTATCTATCTTGGAGATGTCATCACAGCCAACAATATAGCAATTAAAAATGCAAGCTTGTATTGGGATCAAGCAATTTCTCCAACAAGAGCCAGAGGAATTCCTTGGGCCAGTGTTTTTGGAAACCATGATGATGCGGCATTTGAGTGGCCGATGGAGTGGTTTTCAGGTCCTGGAATTCCTGAAATTTGTTGCCCTGTAGCCAATTCCTCATGCTCAGGTGATTAAGTTTAACATGTTTGTTTGTTAGTTGTATAAGATGAATTGTTTTTTGCTGAGTAATTATGACCAATGACCGATTGCTCTACTCTTAGCATTGATGATTGAGAAATTTCTTGGGGAACTTAATGGAAAATGGAAACATAAAATTATTGATTTTTTTCTACTAAATAAGTACTGTTATTCAAGATACAGTCAGCTTTCTTTCTGATGATTTTTAGTGACAAAACAAAAGTCCAAATGATTTTTGGCCATAAACATTTGTATTCATATTTTAGCTCCAACTTTATATTTCCAGAAGTTGTTTGCTTACATCTTCTAAAGCAATGTTGTTCAAAGAGGAGTCTACATTCAAATCTGTATGATGAATTTAAGCAGGACACCGTCACTGTGTCTGATGAACTCTTACTTAGAGACTAGTGACTCTGATCAATTGATTCAATACTTCTCAATTCCATTGCCTTGGATTATAATTAAATTCATTTCGGTTGTGATACATTGAATTTGTTGAATGAAAAATATTGGTTGGTGCTGTTATATGATATGGTTATCTTCTTTTATTTGATTTATATACATTTAGTTTATAGGAGAATAATCAGTAAGCATTTTGATACTAGTTACCTGCTCTGACAATTCCATCTGTCATGTAGGAGAAGAAGACTGTAGCTTCAAAGGCACACATCGTCTGGAGTTAATGAAAAATGAGATTGCACTTAGCTCTCTTTCATATTCTCGATATGGTCCTAAAGAACTTTGGCCTAGTGTATCTAACTATGTCCTGCAAGTTTCTTCGTCAAACAATCCCGGGTCACCTGTAGCATTTTTATATTTCCTAGATTCTGGTGGTGGTTCCTACCCAGAAGTTTTATCAAGTGCCCAAGCAGAATGGTTCCGTCGGAAAGCTCTAGAGATCAACCCTGATTCAAGGTAGAAAATTGTGCAAGCAGAACCTTGTTATTTTTCTTAATCCACCTTATTAACAAGTGGAATCTGGGATCTTATTTACTCAATATCATATGAACATAAAAATTTTGGATTTGTTTCTTTGCACTTATGTGTCTGCTTCGAGCGCAAGACATGCAAAAACTCACTTCTAGTGAAGGGAAGAGATTTACATGACTTGATGGGTTTATTGTTTTTTTTTTTCCTCAAAAGAAGACGACTGATTCAAATTACTAAATCATCTCTTTTTAATCTTCTTACTCTCTTGTTCCTTGTCAACTAAATAAAGTCTTATTTGACAGGGTGCCTGAGCTAATCTTTTGGCATATACCAAGTCGTGCTTACAAGAAAGCGGCTCCAAGGTTTGGTATACACAAGCCTTGTGTCGGTTCAATTAATAAGGAGAGAGTAGCAACTCAAGATGCTGAAAATGGCATCATGAAACTTTTGGCTGAAAGGGTTTCTGTCAAGGTGAGTTCAACCTTTTTTTCTTTTTTTTGTCATGTACCATAAGTATGGATGTGTGGTTAACGATAAACAGATGGAACTGGTATACAATGTTGAAGCTCAGATATAGAAACCGATACACCCACATTTAGAAATTACAGAATTTGATGCTACAAGATGTCTTATCAGTGAATTCTTGCTTTTAGAGAGATCTAAAATGGGGCTTCTTTTTCATCCTGCTGCAAGATCAAGTAAAGAGCTTATCATTTGTTCTATACTGTGCAGCTAGGACAGGTTATCTCATGCTCCATTTGTGCATTGTTAGACACAAAGCATGCACTAAATCAGCTACTTTACATAAATCTTGATTTAAGGAGAGCCAAGTTATAGATTGATCAAGTGTATCCTGGTTGTGAAAAGCATTGGCTAGCGCCTCTTTTTCATCCTGCTGCAAGATCAAGTAAAGAGCTTATCATTTGTTCTATACTGTGCAGCTAGGACAGGTTATCTCATGCTTCATTTGTGCATTGTTAGACACAAAGCATGCACTAAATCAGCTACTTTACATAAATAGAACTTGATTTAAGGAGAGCCAAGTTATAGATTGATCAAGTGTATCCTGGTTGTGAAAAGCATTGGCTAGCGCCGTTAGCCACATTTTCCTGAGGGTGTCAGAGTTAGTTCAGTTTTCCTTTCCAGAGCCTAGTTTGTTGGTGTTCATGGGAATTCTATAGTAAAAAGATTTACCCAAAATAAATGAGTTAGTTCAGTTTTCCTTTCCAGAGCCTAGTTTGTTGGTGTTCATGGGAATTCTATAGTAAAAAGATTTACCCAAAATAATAATCAAGGTTTCAGATTTGGGTTATCCTAGACCTAGTGTGAACCAAAACTAAATCTAGTAGAAGGCTGGAGACTTTGGGTAAGCTTGCAGAACCACATTTGGTGGTGCATGTACCTCATTTGTTTTCTCATTAAGGTAAGAGCTGTCCACTGATAACTTATGTTGGTTTACCACTCAGATAGGTTGTGCGAATTATTAAACTGTAAGATGATAAGTCGATCAATACAGTTGACATTACAGGTGAAAATTGCGAATCAATTGGGTTTCCTTGAGCTGTAATAGGTTTATTGATCTTCATATAAAGCTATGGCTTTGTTTGGTGGGACACATATTAGCTCATTGTAATTTGTTTTCGTTGGCCTTGTGGCAGGCAATATTTGTAGGACACAACCATGGATTAGACTGGTGCTGCCCTTATAAGAAACTGTGGCTATGCTTTGCTCGGCATACTGGTTATGGTGGCTATGGAAACTGGGCTAGAGGAGCTAGAATCATAGAAATCACCCAGCAGCCTTTCTCTATTAAATCTTGGATTAGAATGGAGGATGGTAGTGTACATAGTGAACTTGTCTTGAGTCCCTAATAAACTGTTTCCTTCTGATTTTCTGTGCTACCAGCAGAAAGGAAACTATTTGAAACTAATATAAATTTTTTTAAAAAAAGTGTATATACACGGAAACTAAAACACGCATCTCTCTGTACAATATTTCAATATTTCAATGCATTCTTCTCTTCATGCTTCAATATTTCAATGCTCAATGCTGTTGATCTGAACAGTATAATGATGTTAGGTGCTTTACCTCTATTTATTGTTCCCAGTGGTCAGCTGTTTCCAGTCTTTTGCAGTCAAACCAAGCTGCATTCTCAGCTTCTGGATATCTTAGTACTAAAGCAAAGAATTATCTAACCACCAAAGAATTGAATGTACAAAATTTTTAAAGTGACCCAATAAAAATTAAATAATAATAATAATAATTCTCTTTGTTATTCTTTTCTTGTTAATAGACCTTTAAAACTGAAAGCATAGCACACTAAAAGCAAAACTGACTTTAATTTATCTTATGGTCCCTGGAACATGAAGCAAAGCTCCGCCACTCTGAAATGCAAGTTTAATGTTATTTTTATAATCATATAGTTTACATAAATATTCAAGATTGAAGACTGCATCAAGTGTTGAGAATGCATTTAGTCATGATAGTGATAGTATGCTTTTCATTTCAATATTGTCATGCTTACTGGTGAACTCTTTCTTCCATCAAGCTGATGATTAGTTGACCCCTGTTTTCAAATAAATTAATCTAAAAGCTGGTTTTTTCTCTTTTTAAGAAGAAGAACAGATTACTTTCTTTAATCAAGAATACAAACTGGAAAATAAAAGATAAAATGAAATATTAATAATGGGTTCTTTGATGGGGATTTAGAGATAGGATCATTGCTGGGTAAGGGAAGGCCCTTAGTCTATTAAGGGTTGGTTTAGTTGGGTGAAGAGGCTCTTCTGAATCAAGGTAGGTCCTATTAGCAAAGGGTCATTTTCTATTGTAATTAGGACAACTCATTGCAGCCTAAATGAGTAAATCTAAGTTAAGCAAAAGTTGAATAATTTGGCCCAAAAAAAGAAAGAAAGAAAGAAAGCAAAAGCTGGACAAGATTCTGGCCATTAATTGATAGACTTGATTCATTATGGATATTGAACAGCTCAAAAGGCAGTTTGGTCTCACTTTACTGGGTCACACTTTGGAGGCGAAAGTTCTAATTTGACAAGTCAAAACTTGGTCATATAGTCACATGACTCACATCGAGTAGTGCAGCACAGAAATAAAGAGAAGAGGGGGCCATTCATTTTAGTTATACATCATAAAGTTGCAATTTAGTTATATATCTACTAAATAGTGTTGGCCAGATGGTTCTTATTGGACCAAAGTCATCATGATATACCATACAATCTAGGCAGTGCAGCATTATTTATCAGTTAATGTGTATGCATGTTAGACTTCCATTGACACTTGAATCATCAAGGGTGCTTGTGGAATTGACTATATAAGTATAGACTTGCTCTTCAGCAATCTCATTAGAATGAGTAGACTTTCTCTTTACATTTCTTGCTTTCAGTCTCTCTTTCATTCTGTAAACAAGAACCATTGAGAACCTACTGATATATCAAGACAAAGAAAAGTCCATTTAGAGAATCATGAAGTTGTGATAGCTTTAACAGGTTTCTAGTGTTTTAGCTTAAAGAACTTAAGAATTCAGGAGTCTAGTAGAACGTACATTTCAAGTGTCACGAGGTGCTCATACTATTTTTTTACTTTTCTCTGTTGTATGTCTGTAGCTTGAATTTTATGGATAACATAACAAGTTAACGAGGGCATAATGGCAAGGACAAAGGGCTGGTTTGGTTGGGTGAAGAGGCTCTTTACTCCAGAATTAAAGACAAACACGAAAAAGGTTGAATCACACTCTTCCTTACTTGTATTAACTGCTTATTTGTGTCCCTATTTTGTGTAATATATCTGTTACTTTCTGTAATTTTGCAGATATCAAACAAGTGGAGATGGATTTTTGGAAGACTTGAACTTCAGCACTACCCTTCTCACGCTGTGCTTACAGCATCAGAAAGAGCATTTCGTGAAGCTACAGAAGAGCAGAAAAAACATGCTTTGACTGTTGCAATAGCAACAGCGGTTGCAGCCAAGGCAGCTGTAGCTGCTGCCCAAGCTGCAGCTGAGGTTGTGCGCCTAACGGGAGCTTCACAATCTTTCCACCATTTCACAAAGTTTGACAGGAACTTGGCTGCCATTAAAATTCAAAGTGCTTATCGCTCGCATCTTGTGAGTTTCTTAAAAACTATGCTATTATGTCCATACTAGATAGGAAACTCGGGAGTTATATACATATACCAGTACCCTATTACTTGTCCCTCCATCTTGACCGACAAAAACTTGTGTATAACTACTAGTATGATTTAGGATTTGAATGCATAAGGAAGATCTTGTTATGTGATTGGTTTAAAGCTTCTCATTACAGTTAGGAGAAGTTGACGAGCAGGTGAGAGCATTGTAATTAATTTGAGGTGTAAGTCCCAATATATGTTCCTGTCAATCTCAATTTGTTCTTGCATTGTTTTAACACGAAGTGTTTTGAAACACAACCTTTAAGAGAAATGGTTTTTAAAAAAGTTAGGAACAACCACTATTGTATTGTGTGTGTGTGAATCTACAATGCAGTCAAATTGATATCATGCAATGAGGATACCATCATGTCATGTCACTAGCATGATCTAATTTTCAAGTGAAACAGGCAAGGAAAGCATTGCGAGCCTTGCGAGGACTGGTCAGGCTTCAAGCCATAGTTCGTGGTCGAGCTGTGAGACGTCAAGCACTCATATCTTTGAAGCGGTTGCCATCTAACAGAAAAGCGCAGACAGAGGTTACGAAAAGGAGCATTTCTACCGTAGATGCGAGATGCAACGGTAGCGAAAAGAAGCATCTTGGCAGGCCAAAAGGGGAGTTGGATGAGAAAGAAATAACAGTAAGTGATGCGATATATCTTATATATGAAAAATTTATATTCATATATATATATATATATATATATATATATATATAATGAGGAAGAAAAGGTTATGAAGAATGAGAACAATCTTTTCTAGTAGCCGGCAGATAACAGAATTACATACAGATGTGCACTTATACATGTATAGTGCTGATCTCCAAGCTATTTCTGAACTTTATTTAATTTTTCATATTTATTATTTATTTCAAATACAATGGTTAGATTCCATACTTAATACATTGTTTTAGGCCTTCAGAAAGCTCTTGTTGAGCTTCTTGCAAAAGTAGGTAGAGATTACGAAAATGAAGAACATGCAGCTTAGAGAATTTCCAGTCACTTCCTTTGTGAAGCCCATTCTTAACTGTACCTATGATTAGATTCTATAGATACTCATAGTTCAATGAGGCTTAATGTTCTATGATGCCATATATGAATTTACTGAATATTGTTGTTTATATGGATTTGTGGACAGCTTTTATGCAGCAGCAGACAGATAAGGTGGGATGACAGTCTAATTTCAAAGGAGGACATTGAAGCAATATGGCTAAGAAAGCAAGAGGCCAGAATTAAAAGAGAACGGATGAAGAAATACTCGTTCTCTCTCCGGGTACTTCATTTTGAAATCATATGAACTCTTCTTATCTCCGTTGGATATAAATAAAAGAAGAGGAACAATTTATACTGAATCCAAAATAATTAGGCTATTATGTTTAGTTGGCCATAACATAACTATAGCTGTATTTTAGTTTCCTCTAGTAACTCTGTGCGACATAATTATATTTTCAGGAAAGCCAGAATGTGAAAATGTTAGAAGATTCAAATGGTAGTACTGGTGGAACGTTTGGAACTGTTAAACTGAGACATTTGAGAAATGAATATTCAGTGGAAGGTCAATGAGTGTATGCCTTTCATTTTCAAGACGATCTTTCTGTCAAGCAAAACAGAACTCTGCTCAAGAATAAGACCATAGCTTGAAGGCAACTTCTCCAGTGTTTTTCCAGCTTGCAATGGTAGCCATGTCAGGATCTGCCAAGGAGAGACAAGGCCTCTAGGGCATGCCGAAACAACGAGTAGGATCACCGGATGGACAGTACAATCACACATCACACTTACCTTAATAATGAGAATGGCTACAGGATCTGCCAAGGAGAGACAAGGCCTCTAGGGCATGCCGAAACAACGAGTAGGATCACCGGATGGACAGTACAATCACACTTACCTTAATAATGAGAATGGCTTCTCTCTTCAATAATTTTACTTATAATGCTCAATAAATTAGCAAGCTTTATTAGTAAGAATGTTAAGAATGTATAGATTTTGTTGGAATATTGGATCTATATTTAAGCAATAATAAATGTTAAAAGACGGTCATGTAGTAGTTATAATATATAACTTATGCAGTATTATCTCTCATTCGTTCGTTCCCCCGTTTGGTTCCGGTCGCCTCATATCTCCTACCCGCGGGTCAAGTTCAGGAATTACTAAATATGGAACTGTAGCTTGGGTTGTATTCAATCCTCAAAAAAGCCTTACGTCAGATGAATCACCCGTCTGAACTTATTTCGTTCAAGGCCTAATTCTTGGCCAACATATGAGTAACCCATAACTATTATTGGGGCTCGATTGATGTGATTGAAAGTATATTGTCTGCTTTTATACCACAACGGGTTAGCATGGTCCACTACTAATTGGTTTAGCAGACACATAAGGTCTTCAATCTATCCATCCTTTTTATCGGAATTTTACTCAAAAAACCCTGCATTCTATTTGCAATGAACGACCGGTCACATTTATATAATTTCGTAGCTTTTCTAATTTGTGTCTCCATATTCTTCTGCAGCAACATTGTCTTAGACGTTGGGAGAGAGATCTAGCTAAAGGTTAGACTGAAGAAATTAAGTCACCCAATACAAAGATCTTGTGTCAAATCAGAATTAAAACTTTCATTTTCTACTTTAGGAGGACTATATCTCAGAGCAGAGAATGCTAGTACAATCTGTGGATCGAGGACCAAGATTGGGAGGTGGAGTTAATCAGGAGCTAAATATATAGAGACACTGTGAAAGCTTAAATAGTAGTGAATGGGGATTTTTTGTATAAATTAAATCTTCATTTTCCAACAAAGAAAAAAAAAATCTTCATTTAATTTAATAATTAACATGATGATACATATAATAAATAATACAATCTAACGAATACGCTAGGGATTCAATATGGGGTGATTGTGTTAATGACACTGGCACATTGGGGCTGGTTTATCATTGCCAAAATGCTCTCCATCGACAACCATGAATAACTGAACATTGCTCCGTCATCAATATTATCATGCTCATCATCGTACTCTAATTGCGAGCGGTAATTATCAGCAGTAGTGTTCTCATTATTAATAATAGGGCTCTTGACAGCATTATCCTTGGCTGTAATATCATCATATTCTGGCAACTTAGGGTTGACGTATTTAGGCTTCTTGAGGGCTCTGAACTTGGTAAATATATCATCCCAGTCAGGCAATTTGGGGTGGACATGTTTAGAAGATTGGAAGGTAATAAGTTGTAGTTTATTGTTGCGATCCTCGTCGTCCTTTTCCTCTGCTGTTGATGATCTTTCTGGTGCCTCATCAGTAGAAGAACTAGTAAAAGAGGGTTTTACCAGTTCTTGTTTTACTCTATCATTGGGCACCACTGAGTCTGGGAAGAGAGCAAGAATAGTCTTTTTGAAGGTAGGGTTTACAAGATTCCCAGGCACCAGTTTCACAGTAGTTTCTACAAAACTCTCCCCGTAACGCTCTCCAAAAAGGTCCCTGATCTGCTCAAGCTCTGGAATCACCCCGCATCTTAATCTTGAAGAAGCAAAGACAAGACTTGAAACTGCTTCAGCTAGGTTTCTTTGACGACACTGCTTGTGCGTTCGAATATAATTATAAAAGGAGTGCTTAAGGATGAGGTTGCAGAAATGGTCGAGCAAATTGTAAACCGAAGATTCGTCTCTAATGTGTTGTTCTTGTTCGATCCTGAGGTTCAGTGCCTCGTCGTCTAGTTTCTCAAGCTCTTTCCGTAACTGCGTAGAAATAGCAGACCTCTCGTTTTTCAAGCACTCGAGCCGGGAACGAACTTGTTTCAGTAGTTTCTTGCACTTTGAAGCTTTTCTCCAACCCAACAATAAGGCCAACATCAACATGTCTTCGTCCGGGGTTTGAGAAGGAAGATAGAGCATGCAAGAAAGCAATTAAGAAATTTGATTTTTCTTGTTTCCTAAAAACAACGTGGAGGGTGTTTTATACTGGTAAGTGACAGTGGTGTAGCTGCCAGGTGTTGTCTAGCCGGAATTCGTACCTATCCGGGATTGGAAATTGCATTCCATTTCGGGTTGATGTCGGATTGGGTGCAAATTAGTATCTTCTTATGCAACAAAGGACTAAAAATGAAGTTCTCATTTTGAAAAAAAAAAAAAAAAAAAAAAAAACAGGAACCAGATCGATAACCAAAACAATTCAAAATAAAATAGAAAAGAAACCAAACTAAACCAAAATAAAAAAGGGACACTGCTAGGGCAAAAGAGCTAAAAATCTTTTACAGCTTCATGCGAGATATCAATAAAATGTACGTTCTTCTTGGCTGGTCAGCCGCTCATGGACTTTCAAAGGGTATTATTTGATTGTCGATTTCTTGAGTTCGCTGTTGATCTTGTTTTCAAGAATATTGTGGGAATGAAATTGTTGGTCAAACTACCATCTAGTCTGGACACCACTGAGATTGAGGGAAAAGCAGAAGATACCATCCAAAGAGTAAAAACAATGATTCAGGCTAAGGAGAAGATTCAACCTGACCAATTCACACTCGTTTGTGATGGAAAGTTCCTTGAGGTGGACATAACACTGGCCTCAGTACATATGAAGAATGAGTTGACTCTTTACATGGTTTGATAGGAGTATTTTAATGCGATATTTTAATAATTATTTCCTCATATTTTACTTAGTTATTCCCCTAAATAAATCAGTTTTAATAAAGTTTCTATTTTCAGATACTATGGAGTAAATGGAGAAGAAATGAGCTTAAAGACAAATGAGAAGCAAGGGAACGTTGAAAATGACAAAGGCAAGGCACAAGGGCTGCAGAAATGAGCTGAAACGAATAAATGAAGTTTTTTTGGTCTAGCCAGGAAATCCTGATCCGTCCAAGAAACCCTGGTCTGACTAGGAAACCCAGTCAAAGTAGGAATCCTGGGTTAACTAGGAAACATGTTCGGAGAAATGAAGGAAATGTAGAGTCCCAGTTGAACTAGGAAAGCAAAAGAAGATTCTGGAAGGTTTAGGAACATTTCATATGCAGAGTCCTTGTTTGACTAAGAGTCCTGAAGACATGAGAAGTCTTGATGGGGCTAGGAAACCGTAGAGCACTAGGAGACCATGTGGCTTCAAGAGAGCTCAAGAATGTTCTAGAAAACTTGGGATATTGCGGCAAATAAAGAGACCAAAGTATTAGGGTTTCTTGGATGCAAAAGGAAGGAATTCTAAGTGAAATAAGAGTTTTTGCCGTGAGGTATTCAAGGGATTCTGGAAAGTGACGTTTTTGAAATTTGAACTTTTCATGGAGAAATTCAAGGGATTACAAAAAACAAAAAGGTTGAAAACAAGTCCAGATACATTCCTTGAGCTCCACACTCCATCCTTGGCCGAAATTGAGGAGATAAATCAGAAAATAATCATATAATTAATGCAAAAGTAATCTCCCTAGAATCAAGGTGCTAAATTGAAGGCTTCTTATTGGTTGGATGACACAGTGTAGGTACAGATTTTGTACCTGTCGTATTGGCATTCCCATACAAAGCTATGACAACACCCTTTACTGATCTCGAAGTGTCACAGGACAGGTAAATGCATCTGCATATGAATGGGATTGCAACATGTGTTGCAATCCCCGAATCTGCAGTCAGTTTCATGTGGAGTCCTATTTTGGAAAGTAGGTTTTTGGTTTTATGTATTTACGTTTTTAAAGAGTCTTCTGATTGTTTAAATCGTACTATTGATGTCTTAGGGTTTTTAGGATGTGTCTAATCCTAATTGATTTCCCTTAAGATTTGTTGGAGTTCATATATGAGAAGTTGCTTTCCAAATTAATTGGGAATTGGGGTAGAATCCTTGGATTATTGAGTAGTTGCCGCTGGTCTATTATATGAGCCTGAAAGATATACGGTCAGTTGGGTAGATCCATAGACGCAAGAATTTTTGATGGAGTCTTGCATGAGTTTTGCATGTTAGTTTGAAATTGAGTCTTCACAAAGAGTCAAACACTTGGTCCATGTATAAGTGTTATTGATTGTGTCTTCATATGCATAAACACTCTCTTGAGATCATTAG
>BDJD01000765.1:8518-26987 GCA_002564525.1 Rosa multiflora | reverse complement strand
GATCATTAGAGCGACAGTGAAGAAAGAAGAGCAAGAATTGGTGATCATTCAAGTGAAGGAGTTCTAGAAGGAAGACTAATTTTTTGTTAGCTTTTGTCTAAACCTTATAGCCAAGCTAGTGCTATTCAAGTGTAAAAGAACATATCTTTTTGAATAAGATGATCATTATTTTGGGTTCTCAAGAGTAAGAGCCAGCAGTATTTTTAATCTCATATTTTGAGGTTTTCACCGCGTAACCAAAATTTGGTGTTTAGTTTGTTATTTTGGTTTCTGCTGCCCAGTACGGATTAATCAGTGCATTGCAATCCCCATTCTCCAGAAAACACATTCTGTCCTTGTATTTTTCATTTGGCATCAGAGGAGGTTCTAAAGCTTTTTAGTTGATCCGTGGTCAAGGATGGAACGTGAATATAACAGAGCCTCCAGTTCGATATATTGCCCCCCTTTGTTTGATAGTGAAGATTACTCACAATGGAAGATCATGATGAGGGCATTCCTCTACTCTCAAGATGAAACTATGTGGAATATAGTTGAGACTGGATGGGAACACCCAACCAAGGTTGAAGACTCAAAGAAAGTTGAAGGGGCATCTGCAAGAGTTCTTAAGCCTAGGAAGGAATGGACAGAAAAGGAGGTTCGAAATAGAAGTTGTGATTTCAAGGCACGAAATTCCTTATACACAGCTTTATCCAAGAAAGATAGGGTGAGAATCAGCTATTGTGACACGGCTAAACAAGCATGGGATCTTTTTTAGGTCACTTATGAAGAAAATAAAAAGGTTAGAGGTCAGAAGCTTCAGAGACTTGTTTTGGAGTTTGAGAACATGCAAATGGGGGAGGATGAATCAATAGATGACTTTCATGCTCGTCTTATGAATGTGACAAGTCAGTGTCACAGTCATGGTGATCCTTTTGAAGAGCATCGGATTCTCAAGAAAATTCTTAGGTCTCTTTCATCAAAGTTTCAATCCAAACAGACAGCTATAGAGGAGACTCAAGACGTGAACACCTATTATCTTAACAAACTGATAGGTAATCTCAAAACCTTTGAGATGAGGATCAAGCCCGAGAAAAAGGTAAAAAATGTTGCTCTCTCTTCTATTAAAAAGAAAGATTATATTGTTGATGATTCTGTGGATTTAGCTTTGTTGACTAAAGAGTTCAAATTTTTTTTAAAAAAGCAAAAACTCTTCTGGAAACTCATCGAAATTGTTGATGATTCTGTGGATTTAGCTTTGTGGCAACAAGAAATATAATTTACGTGGAAACAAGGCTCTAAAATAGTGATGAAGGCTCTCAATCCGATGGCGAAGAGGTAAATGTTGCTCTTACTTCCTCTTTTGATTCTAAATTATCTGATGGTTCTGATTTAGAAGATAATACTCTTGATGAAGAAACAAATGAAAAGTGTAAGCAATTGTATAATGCTTCAAAAATTGTTCTTCAAAACAATAACAAACTTGAAAAAGAAGTTGAATCATTGAGAGTGGAAAAAGAAAAAATTGAGCAAAATTTTGAAATTTCTTTGAGAGATTGGGAAGAAGAGCGTGCTAACCTTGTTGATAAGATCAAAGTTTTCCAGGGTAAGGCCGGGTCTCAAGATTGGGACAAGGAACATGATGAGCTCACTAACAAAATCAAAGTTTTGCAGGTTGAAATAAAAGCTCAATCTAATCTAAATGTTTCACTAATCCTTGAAAATGAGAAGTTGCTGGATGAATTATTGAGGGTCAATGAAAGCTTGAACAAGTTCACTATAGGGTTTGAAAAATTCTAAAAAATGATTGGATTAGACAAAGCGATTAGGATATAATGGTGAATCCTGCAAACTAGTGGCTTTTGTAAAAAGTAAGGGAGGTGGGAGTTCTTCAAGCCAGTCACAAAGTTCTTATGAAAATGGGTCTGGTTCCAAGTTGTTTGCAAAATCCGAACCACATGTGGCTCACCAAACACTTCAGAAAAGCTCATCAGTAAGTCCTGACAAACTTTGTTAGCCCAGGTATATTCACAACCCCAAAAACTTCATTCCTACTTGTCATTATTGTGGAAAATTAGGACACATACATCCTAGGTGCAATATGCTTCGCAGGGTTACTCAAAATCAGAGGAAAACGTTGAGAATTAACTCACCTGCCTAGTTGCAAGCTGAGTTGAAAGAGGGTCTGAATCTGATCGCCAGGATTGCAAAGCTGGCTTCAATCCCCATGGATCTGGAAACAAAAACAAAGCAGAAGCAAATCTGGATTAAAAAAGGTTCAAATAATCATTTTTCTGCTCATACAGATAATCTTAATAATATACTTGAGCTTGCTTTTGTTCCTACTGAACACAAACTGGCTAATTCGTTTAGTAGGCCGTTAGACATAACTCAATTTGAATCACTTAGCAGCACCGTTGATGGATACTCTAAGTATTGATACTCTCACTTCGCTTGATCTATTTTGCATACATTCATGTTGTATGTCTTCATGATAGTATGGGTGCATTTTCTTTACGTTTCTGCATTGTTAGGTTCAGTTTCTGGAAATTTGTATCCCCGAGTGTCTGACAGATTATTTTGAACTTAGATTGACAAGGGCCATACTCTTTTCCTTAAATCTGTGTGCAATGAGGTGTCTAGCACGTTTTGAATTTTCTCTTGCGTCACTCTGTAATTGTGAGCTTGAACAACATATTCTCTATCACCTTGTATCCTCACATGCACACATACTCTGAGTGGTGGTAAGTCATATTTGTTGGTTGGCATGTTCTCAATACTCTTGTACGGAATATTTCTTTATTTTTGCTGCTCCTTTAAAAAAAAAAATGAATGTATTATGGAGCATGGCCAAGCTACTCCCAAAGTAAACAGGCCTCGGTCGTGACGAACAATATGAAGATTGGAAAGAAACAGGAATGGTTTGGTCACCCCGGAGGATTGTGAGACTATTGACTCAAGCGAGTAGATGTGCTCTTTGGGATGTCCTTGTTACATCTAGTACCCTAAGGTCATCTGACTTGGGAGCTGCTAGCATAATACTCGTTACATGGGTCGTAGTCATCTTGAGCAAAAATATTACTTTGTGTGAAAGGCAAAAAGAAAAAATTCAAAATCATGCCCACACGGTGTTATAAGGGGAACAAAGATTATGTGCTTCAAACTGTTTCATATGTGAGTTTTGCTCTTCAGGTTTCCACAAATATTACACACCCCATCTTGAGATATGTTCACTTTTCACAACAAGAGGTATAGAATACTCGATCACCCTCTATGTTACCTTGTGATTGTCGGAATCAATTCACTCGTGTGAACTTATTTTTTTGCACTCTTGTTTATGATTAAGTGGTATTGCTCTTGTTGGAAAAGCTATGTGAATTAAATCTGTTCTTAGCATTTGGATACAACCCACTCATTGTGTGTTTGAATTTCATTCTTGCATCTCTCTTCACATGATCACCCTTAGGGGGAGTATTAATACTTGGACTATCTGTTGTGCTCCATCTATTTGTGATCCTCTTTCTACATATCTTCCGCTACATAAGCTATCTTTGTCATTCATATTCAAAAAGGGGGAGAAATTAGATGTGTGACGCTGTGTGACTGTGATAAAGTTATTCTATCTTGTGAATTTTACCAATTGTGTAGATAAGTGTTTCAGGAAAATTATGGATGATGAATTGTGATGTTTCTCAAGTACTTGTTGAGGGGGAGTTTCTTGTAATAGAATAGTTTTGTATAGGAATATCAAAGAGGGAGATTGTAGGTACAAATTTTGTACCTGTCGTATTGGCATTCCCATACAAAGCTATGACAACGCCCTTTACTGATCTTGAAGAGTCACAGGATAGGTAAATGCATTTGCATATGCATGGGATTGCAACATGTGTTGCAATCCCCTAGTCTGCAGTCAGTTTCATGTGGAGTCCGATTTTGGAAAGTAGGTTTTTGGTTTTATGTATTTACGTTTTTAAAGAGTCTTCTGATTATTTAAATCATACTATTGATGTCCTAGGGTTTTTAGGACGTGTCTAATCCTAATTGATTTCCCTTCAGATTTGTTGGAGTTCATATATGGGAAGTTTCTTTCCAAATTAATTGGGAATTAGGGTAGAATCCTTGGATTATTGAGTAGTTGCCGCTGGTCTATTATATGAGCTTGAAAGATACACGGTCAGTTGGGTAGATCCATAGAGGCAAGAATTTTTGATAGAGTCTTGCATGTTAGTTTGAAATTGAGTCTTCACAAAGAGTCAAACACTTGGTCCATGTATAAGTGTTATTGATTGTGTCTTCATATGCATAAACACTATCTTGAGATCAGTAGAGAGACGGTGAAGAAAGAAGAGCAAGAATTGGTGATCATTCAAGTGAAGGAGTTCTAGAAGGAAGGCTAATTTTGTGTTAGCTTTTGTCTAAACATTATAGTCGAGCTAGTGCTATTCAAGTGTAAAAGAACATATCTTTTTGAATAAGATGATCATTATTTTGGGTTCTCAAGAGTAAGAGCCCGCAGTATTTTTAATCTCATATTTTGAGGTTTTCACCGCGTAACCAAAATCTGATGTTTAGTTGGTTATTTTGGTTTCTGCTGCCCAGTAAGGATTGATCAGTGTACTGCAATCCCCATTCTCCAGAAAACACATTTTGTCCTTGTATTTTTCACACAGGAAGGATGATGTGGAATTGTTTGATTGGCTAATGTTGTGTGGATCAATCAAATAAATCCTAAAAAATAAAAAGAAGAATTTTGAAGGCTTGGAGACTAAGTTGCCGGCCATCTTCCTATAAATAGGAACATCATTGGACGACTTGACACACAACTTCAACATACCACTTCACACACCAATTCTTTCATTCTTTTCAACACCAAAAATTCTCTCCATTCTCTAGTCTTCAAAAGCTCTGCGTCTCAACCAAGGACGAGAAGAAGTCATGCAATACATCAAAATCCTATCTGCTATTCACCCTTGTGTCGTCCCTAGAAGATTGCTTGCTTTCAAGGATTTTCAAGTTCTTCGTCTCAAGGCTTTGTCATTCATCTTTCACGGTGTATTTCATACTTTCTTTTGTTTTCCTTTGTTTGATTCGTAGAGTTATGAATTCTAGTTAACATGACGTTAAGGGCAAAGTTTAAAGCCCGTTTATATGTTTTGAAATAAAGTTTTGATTTCTTTATGTTGATTTCTATGTTGCTTATGTGAGATTGCTTGGTTGATTTTGGATTACAGAAAACTTTTGCATGTTTATGTTCCTTGGTGGTCAACTTAGGATATATACATGTAATTGGTGCTAGATTTAGGTAAACAATTCACCTAATAGTTTTGTGAATCTATTTCATAAGTAGTTAAGGCTTTGGACAAAAGTCAAAATCAATTAAGGAGGATTGCAAATAGATGATTTTTTTCATACTAGGTTGTGCACTTTGGTTGACATCTAGGGATTGTTCTTCGTGCGTTGAATGTGTTCTTGATTAGCTTGCTTTCTAGACTAAGATTGCATGTTCAATAAGATTAATTTAGGTGCTTTCACTTAGATTAATTATTCAAGGAAAGTAAAATATGAGAAATCGTTTGCTTTCTAACGTTGCACATGGTCAACTTCTTTCCTATGACATAGAAAATCAACTATAGGAATTGTAATTGGATTTCATTCATATAATTGTGGTTTTGATCTTTGTTCCTTGTGTTCCACCCCTTGTATATGTATTTTACATTTTTTTTTGTTTTTTTTTTTAATTTTTTTTTTTACTACAAAATCCTAAAATCCCCCCTTTTTGCGTTAACTTGTATATATTCTTTGTTTTATTTTTGTAAATAATATTTTATACTTTTTATTAATTCTTTATTTTTTGATGCAATTACAGATATACCCTCAATCCCCAGCTTGAACAATCCCTACTTATTCTATACTGACAACTACATTTTGCAGGGTTAAATTGTGCGCTTTCTTTTAGCGTATCATGGTTTCTGTCAGAAAAATATTTGAGGTGGAATGAATATTCTCATTGATACTAGAAGATTATATACAGACTAGGTTCTTGTATAACAAATAAATCCTTACAGGTTAGGGATACAAGGGAATATCACAAATAATCTCCTAATGATACATAATTACATATTAATTATAGAATATTCTTAACACTTCCCCTCAAGTTGGAGAGTGAATATCAAGCACTCCAAACTTGCATAACAAGGCTTTGAACTTGTCTTTGCCCAATGCCTTTGTGAATATATCTGCTAACTGTTGTAAAGAACCAACATATTGGGTGCTGATGGAACCATTCAATATCTTGTCTCAAATAAAATGATAATCCATTTCAATGTGACGTGTTCTCTCATGAAAAACTGAGCTTGCGGCTATGTGTAGTGTTGCTTGATTATCACAATGCAAAATAGAAGGTATAGAAATAGGTATATGCAAATCAGCAAACAAATATTGTAGCCAAATGAGTTCAAAACATATACCAACCATTGCTCTACAATGAGATCGTCTTTTATCTTTTGGTACGCCACGAGATCAAAAAATCTCCTAAGAAAACACAATATCCAGTAGTAGACCGACGAGTAATAGGACAACCTGCCCAATCTGAATCACAAAAAGCTCTCAAATTCAAATTGCTATTGGAACTTAAAAGAAAACCTTGGCCAGGAGAGGATTTCAAGTATCTGACAACTCGAAGTGCAGCAGCCATATGAGGTTGATGCGGCTCATGCATGAATCTACCAAGAACATAAATAAAATAGGTAGTGTCGAGTCTTGTGATTGTAAGATATATAAGTCGTCCAACCAAAAGTCTATATGCAGCCGGGTCCTTAAGTAGCTCACCTTTGTTTCATAATTTGGCTTCTTCCATGGGAAAATCAACTGGCTTTACACCCAAAAATCTGGTGTCCTTGATAATTTCTAAAGCATACTTGCGTTGAGATATATAAATGCCCTTTTTTGAACGAGAAATCTCAAGTCCAAGGAAGTATTTAAGGTCACCCAAATCTTTGATGCGAAAACGGGTATGAAGAAATTGTTTGAGAGATTTGATAGAATCACGGTTGCTCCCAGTAATGAGGATTTCATCCACATAAATTAATAATAGAATTACCAAACTTTTGAACAAAAAGAGAGTAGTTAGCCTTTTATTGAGTGAACCCGGCAGCAAGAATTGCTTCTGTAAACTTGGTAAACCATTGACGAGAGGCTTGCTTCAAACCATATAAGGACTTGTTAAGGTGACACACATAATTCTCCCCCTATCGCTGAAGACCTGGAGGAGGAGACATGTACAAATCTTCTTGCAAATCACCATTAAGAAAAGTATTATTAACGTCAAATTGATGAAGAGACCAACCTTGACAAGCAACAATGGCAAGAAGGCAGCGGACAATAATCATCTTTGTTCTGGGTGAAAAAGTATCATGATAATCAATTCCAACAGCTTGAGTGAAGCTCTTGGCAACAAGGTGAGCTTTATACCTCTCAATAGAACCACCAGCATTATATTTAATTCGATAGACCCATCTGCAAGCAATAGGACGTTTGCCAGGAGGAAGTGAGATGAGTGTCCAAGTGTTTTTGGCAGTAGGAGCGGCAAGTTCATTGTCCATTGCTTGTTGCCATTTAGGATTAGAGTGTGCATCTGCATAAGAAGAGGGCTCCTCAGCCCTGCTGATGGCATCAACATAAAAAAGATGGGACGGTCATGAGTACCATTGATAAGAGATGAAATTACAAAATGGGTAACGCGTACCTGGTGGAGGACTTGACAGAGGAGATGATAAATGGTGTGGTGGTAAACCTGCGAGCATACATAATCACGGAGACGAATATTAGGCTCACGGGAACGTTGGGACTAGCGAAGCATGGGTTCAAGCGCTCGTGATAGTGCAGGTCAGGCACGAGTTCAAGTGCGAGTTCACGAGTGGGATCAAGCGTTGGGTCAGGCACAGGTATAGGCACTTCAGGAGCCGGTTCAGTCATTGAGTCAAGTACGCGTGTGACAGAAATGGTGGAGAGAGAGATGCAGGCACGTTACAGGAAGATGTTGGCCGCAAACCTGGGACTAGGTTAGGTAACATGGGATTAGAAGAAGAAATCTGGGACTGGGTTAGGTAACATGGGATCAAAAGAAGAAATAAGAGAATGAATTTGGGGAGGAAAATGAAAGGTATCTTCAAGAAAAAGAACATCCCTATTGATAAAAATTTTCTTTGTTTCGAGATTGTAGAGTTTATAAGCTTTATGGCCCATTGGAGCAAATTTTGAAGTTGGATGAACAAAAGTAGCAAAAGCAACACATCCAAAAATAAACATTCTAGAATAGTCAGGAGGCTTGTTATAAAGAACTTCAAATGAGGTTTTCTTATTCAATGAAAGTATAGGAAGTTGATTAATTGTATAGGCAGCGGTGTTCTGTGATGCCCCGAAAATTTGTAATTATTTTTCGAGGACTTTCCAGAATTTAATTAGTGGTTATTGGACAGTTTCGTGGCTTGTGGATGGAGCGGAAATGTTTCGGATGAATTTTTATTCGGAAAGTATGACTTTAGGGGGGTTGCTAAGGTTAACTTTAGATACGTTGAGATTCTCTGAAAACTTCCTTCACGAAAGTTGTAGAGCGCATCAATACGAGTTCGTGGACATGTGGAACGCGAAAATCGGAGTTCGTATGTTAAAGTTATGAGCGTTTTAAGTTTTGGGAAAGTTCTATAAATAAGAGTTTCCATTTTCGAAAACTTACTATTTCCATTTTTCCATTTTCCTTTTCCGGAAACCAGAAATGCTCCGTTCTCTCTCCTCACCTTCGACTGACCCGACCCGAACCTGAAAACCTAACCCGGCTTTTCCGGCAGTCTCCAGTGACGAAACTTTCCAGATCAGTTTGTCGTTGTCGTCCGCTCCTCCTTGTGGTGTCCTCTAGCGGCGATTCGTGGTGGTGACGGTGCTAGAAGACGGTGAAGTTTGGTGTATTCAGACCCGATCGGAAAATGCAGTTTTTGCGACATCGTGGCTTCATGCTTCCTGTTGTGAGTTCGTGGAAGCCTCCCTGATTGATCTATGGTGTTTGTTTGGATCGATTTACGTAGAAATAGGTTCAACTCAGATTGAGCAAAAATCCAAAGCTTGTGAGGTAGTTTTCGACCCTTTATGCTTGTTTTCTGACTTCGAGCTAGTTATGAAAATTTACAAGCATGCTTAGATGAATAGCTTTGATGTTAGGAGTTTTGTGAAATATTGAGTTTTGGCAGGCAGCAGTGCACCACCGCATGTGGTCGCGTTCTGGTGGCTTTCCAGCCATGTAGGGAACTGTTTTTGGTATTATATATGTTCTACTCGTTGATACGAGCGTTTCGATATATAATATGTAAATTCTGGAGTTCGTATGGATTTGTTATGATTTTTACGGTTTCATACCGGTCGATTTATTTGATCCGTGAGGATTTGAGCTTCCTACCGACTTATGGGTTGGTCATGTCGATCGTGGAAGTATTCCGGAGACCTTGCCTTGATTGGCTCCACTTTGGGGGTTTTAGTTCAAAACAGGGGTTTCAAACTTAAACCAAATGTGAATCGTTACTAAGTTGGAACCGTATGTGTTAGGTACTTGACGAAGTACTTTCGACGGTTATTTTTGTGGATTGGCTGCTTTGTGCTATATTGAAGACGCAGCGGGAGTTTCTAGGTGAGTAATCTCACAAGGTTCATTATGAACAGAATTACCATTATTGTTTTGGCGTTAATTATTTAACTGCAAACTATAGTTGGTATTGGTAGGCATTCTTGAGCGAATGACTATGTTTGTGTGTGTGTATATATATATATATTTACGTGAAATATATATATATATATTCTTGTGAGTGATGTGTGATGAATAATATGCATGATGATATTCATATTATTGTTGAAGGCGACTTTTTCAAGAAACAATATTGTGGAAAAAGATGTTTTCTATTGTTTGAAAAGTAGTGAATTTGATGTTACATGGTTCAGTCAAGCGTGACTCATTTTAGATGTATTGGTCCTTGTACCAAGAGCCACAGATGGTGAGCAGAGATGGGGAAAACCGGAACTAGATGTTTGTAACGTTTGACTTTAAGGCCAGACAAGGTCTAAAGATCATATGTCACAGATGGTGACCTTGATGTTTGATTTTATGACCAGACGGGGTCTGAAATCATATGTCACAGATGGTGACCAAGGCATGAAATAGGTAATCATGTTCGTGGCCGGATGAGTGGTTACGATTTCAGTAGAGCTATAGTCTGTTGCCATTGTACATCATGGGGGGTAGCGGGGAGCTGCTCATGAGCATGTGTTTTAAAACGGAGTTTCGGGAATTCTTTCTTTTAAATGTCTGGGGAGGACGTGTGTATCATATTCTATTTGTTAGGTTAACGATAGATATGATTGATGTGCATTGATGTTTTGTCCAGGTTGTTACATCCCGAACCTAGAATTAACGATTTACTCACTATTTAGACGGTAAATGTCGATTACTTTCAATTTTTACTTTTTATCGATACTTTAGTTGTCCTAAAAAGTTGACTTTTGTTCGGGGCCGTTTATGAGAAAATTTCCCGCATGAAAGTTGTAGAGGACTTTAAACCGAGCGCGTGCATATGTGGTGCGTAAAAATTGGACTTAGTATGTGAAAGTTATGGCCGAAAATGTAAAAGTTACTGTTCATGGTAATTAATATATATATGGAAGTTATTGTTGGTAGATTTCCATTTTCGGAAATTCTACCTAGCTAGCCCGGTAACTCTCTCTTCTTCTTCCCCAACTCTTCCTCCTCTTCGGCCCCGATTTTCTTCCTCCTCCAGCCGACCCACGACGAAATCCGGGCATCCCCAAGCTCGTCTCCTTCCCCTTGTTGCATATGTGGTGGTGTTTTGTAGAGATTTGGCCGGAGGAGCTCGATTTTGAGTTGGGAAGGTTACTGTAGCAATTCGCGATTTTTGCCGATTTCCGGAGATTCCGGCCATCTCCGGTCACCAAACCGGCGTCGAAGATTCAGTTTTCGACGGAGATCATTTTGCCCCTGGCCTCGAGCCAAGATTTGCCGTGTAGAGGCCGAATCGACAATTTCAATCCCTAGGGTTCTTGAGTTTTCTGGGTTATCTTCATCGGCCGGATTCGACTATTTCCAGGTAAAATTTGGATGTATTGTAGTTAAGAAAAATGATCAGTGGGTTGAGTTGTTGTTGTACATGGAATTTGGCAGCCGGTTGTGGAGGTTGGTACCGGCGCGTGGGTGCCATGCGCCGCCACTGTTGGTGGCGCGTGAGGCGGTGTTTGGCTGGTCTTTAACTTCTGCTGTTGAGCTAAATAGTCAATTATACATTTAGTTTCATAATTGCAGCTTTGGGATAGAATTGGAGAAGAGTGAGTATGGATTTCGATGTTTGTTCAAGGGTGGAAATTGTTAATTGAATTACGAGGAATCCATCCATCGGATTTCCTTGATTCTGCCCTAAAGCCCATACATTAAGGGAATGACATTAGTGAAGAAGATTGGGTGGTTTTGGGCATATAAAGACAATGTTAGGGTTTGGTTTTATTTATCGTAATTTAGTTTTCCATCCAGTAATTATGGGTTTACGAATGTTATATTGTACAGGACGTGAGGAGGATTCCCTCGAGGAGTGTTCGGATCGACGGCAGGCTTAGCCGTACACTGTGAGTGGACTTTTGTTTTCAAATAAATGATGCATGCATTTATTTATTAAATTATGCTCTATTTAATTGTTATATTACATTTCGAGCATATCATTTATTTTCGGAGATTGATTTCGCTTTATCCCATAAAATTGCTTTCGATAGTGATTTGTTTCTGAAGTTGGTTATGATTTATAATCCTATTCGACGAATTATTATTTCCGATGTGATTTCTGGATTTATACTATTTATATTATATTTATATTCGTCGATTTGAGATTTTATTTTCGAAATGAGTTTTCGATAGAGTAAACCTTCATATTTATTTATCGACTTTCAGTTTTGGCATTGGGAATGCCTTATTGATAATCTAATTATTCTCTTAGCGTGTGGGACACGCTGTTGATTTATACGACTTTTTACGAGAATTTCCGGGTACGGTTGGGAATTGTACCCGTGTTTTTTTTATTCGTGGGATATGGGGAAGCCTTTTAGATTTATTGGATTTGAATGATTTTTACCCACCATACCTGGGTCGCTTTATTTTATTGCTAGCTAGCCTATTAATACTCCTCCCTGCTTACTATGTGTTCGTGGGTGAGTAAGAGCAGAGCATGGGATGCTCCATAGTGTGGGACACTCCGACCAGAGTCTGGGAGGCTCCCTTCTTTCGTATGGTGAAATTTCTTCCCCATATTTTATCTTTGCTTGACTAGCGGGGCTAGTCTGATTTTCATTATAGCCAGCGGGGCTGGTCTTATCTTCTTGAGAAACGATATTTTGATTTTACAATATATTTGTTTTTCGAATCTTGTGACTGGCGAGGCTAGTCGGTTTACTGTTTTGAGATTCTTAGATTTAAAGCTAAATGTGTTTTCTAATTGTTGCATGCATCGGTTTTTTAGTGAATAAATGCGGGAAAGTATAAACTCTTTTTCCGTTGTGCTTATTTATTTTGTCCACTCACGCTAATGTTTTTATGTACTTTCCCCTATCCAGGTTGGATGGATTTATCATATTGAATTGTTAGGTTAACGATTATATGATTTGGGTCACGGGGTAACTCGTGTTGTTTTCTTTTGGGAAAAGAATGTGTTTTAAAAAGGAGTTTTGGGGATTCTTTCTTTTAAATGTCCTGGGAGGACTTGTATATTATATTTAATTGTCAGAGTTTTAATTAATATGATTTGGGTCACGGGGTGACTCGTGTTGTTTTCTTTTGGGAAAAGAATGTGTTGTGTTGATTTGAGAATGTGTTTTAAAAGGGAGTTTTGGGGATTCTTTCTTTTAAATGTCCTGGGAGGACTTGTATATTATATTTAATTGTCAGAGTTTTAATTAATATGATTTGGGTCACGGGGTGACTCGTGTTGTTTTCTTTTGGGAAAAGAATGTGTTGTGTTGATTTGAGAATGTGTTTTAAAAGGGAGTTTTGGGGATTCTTTCTTTTAAATGTCCTGGGAGGACTTGTATATTATATTTAATTGTCAGAGTTTTAATTAATATGATTTGGGTCACGGGGTGACTCGTGTTGTTTTCTTTTGGGAAAAGAATGTGTTGTGTTGATTTGAGAATGTGTTTTAAAAGGGAGTTTTGGGGATTCTTTCTTTTAAATGTCCTGGGAGGACTTGTATATTATATTTAATTGTCAGAGTTTTAATTAATATGATTTGGGTCACGGGGTGACTCGTGTTGTTTTCTTTTGGGAAAAGAATGTGTTGTGTTGATTTGAGAATGTGTTTTAAAAGGGAGTTTTGGGGATTCTTTCTTTTAAATGTCCTAGGAGGACTTGTGTATCATATTTAATTGACAGAGTTTCAATTAATATGATTTCTGTCACGGGATGATTTGAGTGTTTTCTTTTGGGAAAAGAATGTGTTGTTTGTGGGAAAACAGGGTGTGTGTTCCTTTTTACGAGTTGATGGGTTTCCTCGTTGGGCGAGTTGTGCATGTGTGGTTTGAGTTACTCATACGGGCTTGCAAAAGCTTACCGGGTTTGTTGTGTGGCAACTCGGTGCTCGATTCAAACGGTGTAGGGGTTAATCCTGCAGGTTAGGGTAATCGTGGCTGAAGCTGAGGTAGCTTGTTGGCAGCAGAGCGGGTAGGAAGCAAATTTTGTTGGCTTTGCCATTGTATGACTTCCGCTATGTAGTAAACTCTGAGGAGTACTTACGTTTTATTTTGTTGTTGACAATTTAATTCGTAAGTTGTGTAATATGTGACTCTGTGGAGCGAGTTAATATTAGAATTGTGGGTTTAGGGCATCAGTATGTACTTGGTTTAATGGGAAAAAGATTCCAGGTATTTTGTATTGATAGTTGAACGATCACGCATGTATAATTATGGGGTTATATATCGATTTTTATTTGTGTTAAAAATTAGGGGCGTGACAGTTTCTGTGTGAGAATATGGAATGGGAACTAAGTATATAGCATGATAGAGAAAGTGACACAAGCATGTATAGTGGTTCACATTGCCCTTGAGGCGAGGCTACGTCCACTTAGAGATTTCACTAGAAAGGAGGGCTATGTAGCCTTTGTAATGATACAAGTGTGGGGATCATGGATCCCATCCTCCTCTAAGAAGGGGAGGACTTCCCTTTATAGCTAAAGGAAGTCTCCATCTAGTTTACATTTCCGATGTGGGACATAATACACATATTTACTTCTCTTGAAGGCTTGTGGAGAGCATGGGAGGGTGGCCTCCCGGCTAGATATCAGCCAACCTCCACCATAGCGAGGTAGCTGGTGTTGGTCTACAGGAGGCATGTCGTAGGCGGGGCTAACCATGTCGCGGGGCCCACCTACGGGGTTGTTGCTTATGCTTGGCGGTGTGTGGTATAAGTGATATCAACAAGCGGTAAGAACACATTCCCCCTAAAAATCAATTGGCAAGTGAGATTGGGAGCGGAGGGCCTTAGCAGTTTCTAGAAGATGTCTATGTTTGCGTTCAACAACACCATTTTGTTGGGGTGTCTAAATGCAAGAATGTTGAAAAATAACCCCTTGTTCAAGAAAACGATCCTATAATGAAAGAAATTCTACCCCGTTATCAGTACGTATCTGTTGAACATGAGTCTGAAATTGAGTTTTGACATAAGCAAAAAAATTTTGGAGCAAAGGTTGTGTTTCACTCTTATGGCACATTAAGAAAACCCATGTAAAACAAGAAAAATCATCCACAGTAGTTAAAAAATAATGAGCACCATTGTGTGAGGGAGTTCTATGTCGTCCCCAAATATCACAATGTATAAAAGAGAAAAACATCGAGAAGTTGATATTGAACTAGACGGAAAAGGTTGGCGAATTTGTTTAGCCAAAGGACAAATTTCACACTTACTGTTGGAATTGAAATGAAAATGAAGTGACTCATTGTCTATATATTGTAAACGGGCAGGAGAAGGATGCCCCAAAAAAAGATGCCAAAGGTCAGAAGAGATGGTAAGCTATGAAGCAAAAGGATGTTTGGGTGGAGAGATGGAAGCTAGCGCCACAAGGTAATAAAGGTCTCCTCGTTGCTTACCCACACCAATTATCATCCTTGAAGCCAAGTCCTGCAAAATACACCAAGATGGAAAAAAAAGTTACCGAACAATGTAAGTCATCTATAATTATTTCAACAGATAAAAGATTGACATCAAATGCAGGCATACAGAACATCTCGAAAAAAGGCATCATTAATTTTAATTGACCCTTTCATGGAAATATGAGCATTGGTACCACTAGGCAAAGAACTTGGTGGCAGTGAAGTATTCTTTTGACTACTTGCGAACTACTTTGGTGAGTTAACAATATGATTGGTCGCACCACTATTGATAATCCACCGATTAGGGACAATTAGTGACAAAGCAAACTTAGAAGAACAAGCCATGCGAGGATGATGAAAAAGATAACGCAGCAAGTGGTGCGGCTCAAATAAAATGAGAGCTAGGGTTTTTAGGCCTGCTCTGATACCATGTCATAAAAATATTTGAGGGGGAATGAATATTATCATTGATACTAGAAGATTATATACAGACTAGGCTCTTGTACAACAAGTAAATCCTTACAAGTTAGGGATACAAGGAATATCACAAATAATCTCCTAAAGATACACATAATTACATTTTAATTACATAATATTCTTAATAGTTTCTGCTCCTAAAGATATTTTTTCAATATCAGTGAAAGCACCTTCAGGAGAGACTCTTAAGTTCAAGGTTAAACCCTTGTTTACTATTAGAGATGTCAAAACTATAGCTAAGAGCTATACAGGTTGCTTAGTTGGTGATAACAATCGAAAGCAAAACAAAGAGGCAGTCGTTCCAAAACGAAGCGCTGCAAAAGAATAAAGAGTTAGTCAGGGCAAAATAGTCAAAGCCCAACGTCAGGGGTAAAATCATTAGAAACTAAGGGCAAAATAGTGATTTTACTATTCATTTCATTTGTCCTTATATTTTAATTATAATTTGGAGAGAAAAAAAAATAATCGAGGCATCTTAATCATTGTGGTACGACATGCCATATCCGCTAGGGCTAGGCATTTTAGCTCGAAATCCAGAACCGGATCAATCCTGATGGTCAGGTCCGGGCCGGCCTTTGAGAAAAAAAAAATAGACAAAAAAAAATAGCCCAAACCATTTTAGTTTAAACGGGCCAGTCTCGGGCCCTGGTATCCATAATCCCCAAACCCCGAAGATAAGCCCGATTCAATATAACCCTTATTCCAGCCTATCTTAGTGTTGACATTCTCTTAACTTCAGTCAACATTCAGACACAAACCTTCGCAGCCATCCCCGAGACCCTGACACTTTCCCAAACACGAGTCTTGTCATCTTGACTTTAGTTCTTCGATTAATCGATTCCTTTGGTTTTTCAGTTTTCCTTCGCAGTTCGAAGCCTCGAACCCAGTCGAATCCCTCAATCAGTCAATCGATTTCTAATCTTCTAGCTTTCCAGATTTCGAATTCGATCAAGAACCCTAATTTTCAGAAACCTAGCAACAATCCCTTCTGGCCTTCTTCGATTACTAACTGGAAACCCAATCCCTTGTGATATGCAATTTTGCATCTTTGCTTGTCCTGGACAATTTTTGTTATGCTCTTCTTGTTCTTGGGTATTGCTGGAAAGTGGAGACTTAGGTATATGTGATATGTGCTTGCTTGCTGTGCTTGTGTGCCTGCAGGTTTGTGTGATTATGATTTATACTGTTTGCTTGTTTGAATGTGATCTTAAATCCCTTGCTGTGTGTTTGGTAGGATGAGAGTGAGACACTTGTGATAATCATTTTAAGACTATTGGTTTGCAACCAAATAGGCAAATACAATTGCATCTCTTTGATTGGTATGATTGATTAAGGGTTATTATCACAAATGGTACCTGAACTATACCTCAATCTTATCGATGGTACCTAAACTTCAATTTTGATCACAACTAGGACCCGAACTTTTCGATTTCATTTTAAATGGTACGTAGAGCCACCTCCGATCACTATTCCGACTAAAAACGGCATGGGAGGCAATCATAGTGATGATTTTTGATGATTTCAAGGGTTGTAATCATATATGGTGATGATTTTTTGGTAATAGACTTGCCTTGAACTTGTTTCTTTTTTTTTAATTTTTTTTTTTAGATTTGGCTTTTTTAGCTGGAATAGTGACCGAATGTGGCCTTAGGTACCATTTAAAATGAAATCGAAAAGTTTGGGTACTGGTTGTGATCAAAATTGAAGTTCAGGTACTATCGATAAAATAGAAGATAAGTTCAGGTACCATTTGTGATAATAACCCATTGATTAATGATTATGCACTTTTAAGCGTAATCCTGTGCATATTTCATTTGGCAAATGTTTATTTTCAGTTTATTGAAATTGAACTTTTAATGAAACTTTTACTGTGATCTTGTATTGAAATGGAACTTCTTTGCAGTTTGCAACAGCTTGCTAGTTTCACACTTTCATTGTTGTGATCAGCTAGCTATTTTTTCTGCATAATGTAAACTGATAATGTGATCGGGATAAAGTGAAATGGTTGTAGGATGAAGCTTGTTTTTTGGACACCATTTGCTGGCAGCAGCTGGAGGCTTGGAAGCAAATTAATGTGGTTGAAACTTTGTTAGTTTACTTGGTTTGGAACATTATTTGCCTATTTGGTTTGGAATTTTATTTGGTCTGGAACTTTGATCTGTCTGAAACTTCAATTCTTCAATTGGCTTCATTTGTTTGTACTTTGTAACTTTGAAGAAGCTATGAAGTTTAGATGTTATTCTCTTCATTTTGTAGCTTAGTTTGTGATTTGTATGATTTTTATTATTCTTCTAAACCAGAAAATCATAAACATATGAAACTGTGGAGAAAATGAAGGCAAGAAAAATAGGACTTTTGGGCCCGAAAACCCAGCAGGACCTGCCCGAGCCTGCATGGTCCGGTCCTTCATGGTCCCTATAACTGAAAAACATTATTCGAGCCTGGCCAGAAAAAAAAAGGGCTTGGTCCCGGGCCTAGCAAATTGACATGCAGACCCGGCCTGTGCCCAGCCCTAATATCCACATCATTTAAAAATTATTAACTGATATTGCTTAAATACAATGATAAGTCTATCATACCGTCCTTAATCCAATGGCTATTATTATTTCCATTTCTTTTTTCTTTTCATTTCTAACCATAAAACAACTCTCCTCCTCCATCCTTGCGCCTCTAGATACTGGCAATCCAGCAAAGCCATGGCAGAAATAACTACATTAACGGTTTTCCTCATAAGAACTTGGGGCTTCTCTTAAAATCAGGATCCCATTGACAATGTGTTATGACCTATTATATAGCTTATTATGTGATATCATAGCTAGGAACCATTTGATAATTATAT